>JBBPBX010031966.1:0-22194 GCA_038048925.1 Garcialebias charrua | reverse complement strand
ATATTTTTTTTTTTTTTTTATTTTTTTTTTTTTTAAAATGAATACATGTACAGTACTGGACAGTCACCAAGCACTTAGCCTATCCTAACACAGTTTTTAAAGATGAAGGAATGAGTTGAATTGTCTCCCTTTATGGGAATGGAGCCTGCAGGGAGGAGGGACACCATTCAACTGACTCCTTAACTGTGTTAGGATAGGCTAAGTGCTTGGTGACTGTACAGTACTGTACATTTATCTATTTATAAATAAAAAATAAAAATACTGTATATACAGTACTGTATATTTTTAATAAATAGATAAATGTACAGTACTGTACAGTCACCAAGCACTTAGCCTATCCTAACACAGTTTTTAAAGATGAAGGAGTCAGTTGAATTGTCTCCCTCCTCCCTGCAGGCTCCATTCCCATAAAGGGAGCTACTTTCACTTTATGTGAAAGGGAGACAATTCAACTCATTCCTTCATCTTTAAAAACTGTGTTAGGATAGGCTAAGTGCTTGGTGACTGTCCAGTACTGTACATGTATTCATTTATTTAAAAAAATAAATGAGTTTAAAAATAAAAAAAAAAAAAACTTTTTTTTTACTATGTGATCCTACCAGTGCTGGGCAGCGCTAAACCAAAAATTAGTTCCGCTATTTCTAAAGCACTTATTGATTTATTTAGGTCCACAATTTCAAAAGCACTTATGTATTACCAATGCTAGCGGAAGCTAATGCTAACACGCTAACCGCCATTTTGAAGAGGGCAACTGGCAAAATAATTTTTTTAATCCAGCAGATTTGACCATTTGAACCGGTTAAGCTCAGAAAAACCTTGTGCTATAAAGTCAGTGACTTTATAGCACAAGGTTTTTCTGAGCTTAACCTAGTGCTGGACGATAATTCAATAACGATAAATATCGCGATATACTTTTATTCAATAACGATGATATGAAGTTTAAGCATATTTTCGATATTTCGATAGGATTTTACAACGTTTCACTGACGTTTTTCTCTTTCTGTTCGGGTTGAAGCGGCTGCTTCAACAACGCGCCCGGACAGAAAAAGCTGTGACACAAAACGTGCGTGGTGACGTCGTTGTTACGCAGCGCTCACTCCAGCAGCAGACGTTAGCGGTAGCAGGCTAAAAGCTAAGCTAGTCTCCAAAGCGCGTTAAGTTTTCGCTTCAAAACGAGTCAAACGAGTGCTCATGACCGTCAGAATGTGACTGAACAAAGTTTCACAAGCGAAGAGAAAGCAGACGACATCACTGATGAGAGGAAAGACTAATTCGTCGGTGTGGACGTAGTTCGGTTTTGTTAAACTGCAGGCTTCTTCTGCAGCGAGTCCTACTCGGTTTCTTTATTTTTCAAAACGTGACGGAGAGTCGTTCTAACTAGCTGTGGAAACATCTACTTGTTTAATCTGAAGAGTTTCCACTCGATAGAATATGATGAGAGTCAGAAGATGAAGAATAAAGTTTGAGCCAACGTTTCCCTGAAACTACGACGTAAACAAACAGCCCCAGCGCGACATGTTTTTTTTTATTGAAAATAAAACAGATTCATCAGAATAAAAAGAAAGAAAAACACTGAATGAAAAGGTGCAGAAAGACGAAAATAGTGTTATAATATCTGCCCCTTGTTTAAAAAATACAAAATAACTACAAACAACAACCTTCACTTCACCTGCACCACACCTTCCCAACAACTTTGATTTAATCATCTTTTAAAACATATAAATAGTTTTATAAATGTTTATGGTGATATCAAGTCAACACAATCCTGTTTCCTGATTTACAGCTCAGCTCCTTCACACTAGTTCTAAATAAAGATTTTACAAACATTTACATTCCCTTCAGGGTTTAATAACTTTTTAAACAAAATGTAATTGAATATTTGGGGGTAATATTTTTTTTAGTTTTATACATGACTTGTAAAATACTATGTTCAACCAAATCATAACATTTTAATAATTTCAATTGATGAAATAATATATTTGTTGGGTGACCATAGCACTTCCTACTAATAATTCTTACAGCTCTTTTTAGTAAAATAAAAATAGGATTTGTAAAAGTTTTGCATGCTTTTCCCCAAACTTCAATACAACAGATTAAATATGGAACAATCATTACATTATACAATATATTCAAAACTTTGTCATTCAAAAACTATTTTACTTTATACAATAATGTAATTGATTTTGTTATTTTTATTCTTAAGTAATTTCCATGAGATTTCCATGTCAGCTTCTCATCAATAACGACACCCAAAAGTTTTATTTAATTAACTATGAATTTCAATGCTGTAAATTTTAAAGTTCTTGTTTAAAGTTAAAACTATTAATATTGACACAGTTGAGAATTTTATGCCAAGAAAGTTCATGCTCAATAATCCAGGTACCTTCTTCTTCTTTTCTTCTTCTTTCGGCTTTTCCCTTTTCAGGGGTCGCCACAGCGAGTCATCCTCCTCCACCTCACTCTGTCCTCTGCATCCTCTGTCCTCACTCCAACTACCTCCATGTCCTCTCTAACTGCATCCATATATCTCCTCTTTGGTCTCCCTCTTTGTCTTTTTCCTGGCAGCTGCATTTCTAACATCCTTCTACCAATATACCCACTGTCCCTCCTCTGGACATGTCCAAACCATCTCAGTCTGGCCTCCCTAACTTTATCTCCCAGTTGTTTAACATGTGCTGTACCTCTGATGATCTCATTCCTGATCTTATCCATCCTTGTCACTCCTAAGGAGAACCTCAGCATCTTCATTTCTGCCACTTCCAGTTCTTTCTCCTGTCTTTTTGTCAATGCCACTGTCTCCAGACCATACAACATAGCTGGTCTCACCACTGTCTTGTAAACTTTTCCTTTGACCTTTGCTGACACCTTTTTGTCACAAATCACTCCTGAAACTTTTCTCCATCCACTCCATCCTGCCTGGACTCTCTTTTTCACCTCTTTACCACATTCCCCATTTTCCTGTACAGTGGACCCCAAGTACTTGAAGTCCTGCACCTTTGTGACCTCTGCTCCTTGTAGCCTCACTGTTCCACTGGCCTCCCTCTCATTCACACACATGTACTCTGTCTTACTACGACTGACTTTCATTCCTCTTCTTTCAAGAGCATACCTCCACCTCTCCAAGTTCTCTTCCACTTGTTCCCTGTTCTCACCACAGATCACAATGTCATCTGCAAACATCATAGTCCATGGGGATTCCTGCCTGACCTCATCTGTTAGTCGGTCCATCACCAGAGCAAACAAGAAGGGGCTCAGAGCCGATCCTTGATGCAATCCCACCTCCACCTTGAAGGTATCTGTCACACCCACAGCACATCTCACCACTGTCCTGCTGTCCTCATACATGTCCTGTACCAGTCTAACATACTTTTCTGCCACTCCAGATTTCCTCATGCAATACCACACCTCTTCTCTTGGTACCCTGTCATATGCTTTTTCTAAATCCACAAACACACAATGGAGTTCTTTCTGACCCTCTCTGTACTTCTCTATCAACATCCTCAAAGCAAAGATGGCATCTGTGGTGCTCTTTCTTGGCATGAAACCATACTGCTGCTCACAGATAGTTACATCTTGTCTAAGTCTTGCTTCCACAACTCTCTCCCAGATCTTCATTGTGTGGCTCATCAACTTAATTCCCCTGTAGTTGCTACAACTCTGTACATCACCCTTATTCTTAAAAATGGGAACCAGCACACTTCTTCTCCATTCCTCAGGCATTTTCTCACCCTCAAATATTCCATTAAATATTTGAGTCAAAAACCTCACTGCCATCTCTCCGAGACATTTCCAAACCTCCACTGGTATGTCATCAGGTCCTACTGCCTTCCCCTTCTTCATTCTTTTCAGAGCTTTCCGGACTTCACCCTCACTAATCTTTCCCACTTCCTGGTCCACCGTTTCTATTACCTCCACTCTTCTTTCTCTTTCATTCTCTTCATTCATTAGCTCCTCAAAGTAATCCTTCCATCTTCCCATCACACACTCCTCACTTGTTAGAACATTCCCATTCCCATCTTTAATAAGCCTAACCTGCTGCACATCCTTTCCAGCCTGATCCCTCTGTCTTGCCAATCGGTACAAGTCCTTCTCGCCCTCTTTAGTGTCCAGTCTCCCATATAACTCATTGTACGCCCTCTGCTTTGCCTTAGCTACTTCCCTCTTTGCTCTATGTCCCATCTCCTTATATTCCTGTCTCCTCTCTTCAGTCCTCTCACTGTCATATTTCTTCTTGGCTAATCTCTTTCTTTGAATGGCGTCCTGCACTTCACTATTCCACCACCAGGTTTCCTTATCATCCATTCTCTGTCCAGATGACACACCAAGTACCTTCCTACCTGTCTCTCTAATTACTGTTGCTGTAGTAGCCCAGTCACTTGGAAGCTCTTTCTTACCACCCAGAGCCTTTAACAGCTCGTCTCTGAATTTCTCACAACATTCTTCCTTCTTTAGCTTCCACCATTTGGTCTTCTTCTCTGATTTTACTCTTTTTCTCTTCTTCGCAACAACAGTCATTCTACACACAACCATCCGATGCTGTCTGGCCACACTCTCCCCTGCCACAACCTTACAGTCTCCAATCTCCTTCAGGTTTCCTCTTCTACACAGAATGTAGTCGATCTGCGTACTCCTTCCTCCACTCTTATAGGTCACTCTATGTTCCTCCCTCTTTTGGAAATAGGTATTGACTATAGCCATTTCCATTCTCTTGGCAAAATCCACCACCATCTGTCCTTCCTGGTTTCTTTCCTTGACACCAAACCTACCCATCACTTCCTCATCCCCTCTGTTTCCTTCACCAACATGTCCATTCAGGTCTGCTCCAATCACCACTCTTTCCTCCCTGGGAATACTCTCTATCACTTCATCCAAATCTTTCCAAAATTTATCTTTCTCCTCCCCATCACATCCAACCTGTGGAGCATAACCACTTACTATGTTTAGCATCAGACCTTCTACTTCTACCTTTAGACACATCACCCTATCTGACACTCTCTTCACCTCTACTACATTCTTTGCCAACTCCTCCTTCAGGACCACCCCTACTCCATTTCTCTTTCTATCCACACCATGGTAAAACAGTTTAAACCCTGCTCCAATACTGCGAGCCTTGCTGCCCTTCCACTTGGTCTCTTGGACACATAAAACATCTACCTTTCTTCTCTGCATCATGTCAGCCAGCTCTCTACCTTTGCCTGTCATTGTCCCCACATTTAGAGTTGCAACCCTCAGTCCTACATTCTTCACTTTCCTCCTCTCCCTCTGTCTCCTGACACGTTTTCCTCCTCAGGTACCAAATCCAATAATTCTCAGTTGGGTCATCTGGAAACTGGATGGAGGATGGAGGGTGAAACGTTTCTATAAAAAAACTGTCCATGACCCGACAGAATTATTGGGTTGAGAAGTTTATGTTTATTTGATGGTGATTTCCATCTTTTTGGAGGCTAAATACAAATACAAGGTGAACATCAATTTATTTGTATAGTTTATAGGTTTTTTTTAGGCTTTTATATTGTTTATATCGATATCGAATTATATCGATATCGACCGAAATTAAGAACTATATCGTGATAAAAATTTTGGCCATATCGTCCAGCCCTAGCTTAACCGGTTCAAATGGTAAAAAAATTATTTCGCCAGTTGCCCTCTTCAAAATGGCGGCCGCCATTTTGAAGAGGACAAATGGCGATTTTAATCCAGCAGATTTGACCATTTGAACCGGTTAAGCTCAGAAAAACCTTGTGCTATAAAGTCAGATAAGAAATATATTTTTCTCAGCAAAGAAATAATTGTTTTTACCGTGTTTTCATGGATCTTCTGTGGCCGTCGCGGCCGCCATTTTGAAGAGGGCAGTGGAGAAATACTTTTAAAGCCCAACACCCACCATGTTTTCAAATTGCATCGCCATTAATATTTATTAGTTTATTTAAAAATAATACAGGAGCGTTTACTTATATTGTGGAGAAATAACACTAAATGTGTTATTTCATGATTTATAGCAGATTTTAGCATGCAGCTCCGGGAAAATCTGCCCCTCTCCATATATGGGCATTCACAAGGGCATTCACGTCACCAAAGTGACGCCTTGGAGTTACAGGCGAGCAGAGGAAAAGAAAAAGGAAGCATTTTTAAATATTCCCTAAAGCTGCCTGTTGATTAATCCTGCTGTCGCTCACTCATATTCTGAGCGAGCATCCACTTAGACATACTAGTTTAATTCGTTTGATCGCGACAAATTCATTCATTTCCGCATCGACTTTTTATTCTCTCCCCCCGTGAGAAAGGCACCCAGCCTCGCAGCTGAGCTCTGCCCGCGCGCGTTCCCGACCCTCCCTATGGAGATAGGACGATACCTCCCCGCAACAAGGCTGACGAGAGCAAATACACTCGAGGGAGCAAATTACACCGGCACGAGGAACTTCAAAGGTGACCAGCGGAGCGGAACGAGGAGCCAGAGACCGCGCGCAGCTCGCTCCTCAGGGGCAGAATGAGAGCAGCAACGGTCGCAGCGGTGTTATAAAATAAATAATAAATAAAATCAGAGCGGTCCACACACAAATGCACAAGGAAATATGCAGGAAATATGCAGGAAATATGCAGTTTTAACGCACTCTCTCTCATAAACCTCCATGGAAACTCACTCCTACCTTCTGCCTTCTGGGTGGAGATTCATGTAACAAGAGGCATGACCCTTCGGGACTTTTCGGCCAGGTTTCCGGATTCATTCGGGAGTGGGTTGTTTTTTTTTTTTTTTTAACCCTCGCCTGGCCCAAATGCAAAAATGAAAATAAAATTCATAAAATACTACAGTAATTCTCCAATATGGTGAATTGTTACTGTCACGGTGGGTGTTGTCCTTTAAAAATCCAGACGCGTCGCATAGGCCGCTGAGAAACATCCATAAGTTCACCCTCCATGTTAAAAACTCTTCGTCTGACTCTTCGAAAACAAGCAATAAGGCTGCAGAGTAACACACTGGCTGCTAACTGAGAGCGCTCGCTCTAGTAAAGAGACTGAGGGGACGCTTTTTCGTAACGGACCACATCCGGCGCTGACAGTCGTCCGGGCCTCTAAATAAGTTTTTTCGGTTTTACTGATAGATAATTAGTTATTAGCGGTACTGCATTTTAAATAAAAATAGCGCAAATCCGCGTATGAATTATAAAAGTTAGTTAATCCGCTGTAAAGCTAACAGATTATTTAGCTACGCTATAAGCGGATTAGCACAACAGCGCTACCTAGCGGTCGGAGGCCCACCACTGGATCCTACTTACGAATTTTTGACATACGAGCGCCCCCTAGGGACGGAACTCGCTCGTAAGTCGGGGACTACCTGTAATTTGACCATTGAAATGCATTTATTTAGTAGAAGTTCAACTGAGATGCACGTTTGCTATAAAGTCGAGCTAACAAATAATTGTTTTAGGCGTTTATCTTGTTAAATTTCAAAGAAATGCACAGCGAGTCCTCTTGTACACAGGTTCGGCCCACATTTCCGGGTTGTCAGCGGTGACACGTAACAAACGCGATGTGTCAACGGTGATACATAATAGATGCGACGTATATGGCGAAGCAACATATTTATCCATTTTTCCCACTTTCTTAGACCTACATGTATTTAGACCGATACATGTGCGACGGAAAATATGGTATACTTTTTTCTACCACAGTTTGCTTCCCTTCACCTCTATTAATGTGCTTGGACACAGAGCTCTTTGAACAGCCAGCCTCTTTAACAATGACCTTTTGTGTCTTGCCCTCCTTGTGCAAGGTGTCAATGGTAGTCTTTTGGACAACTCTCAAGTCACCACTATTCTCAATGATTATGTAACCTACAGAAGTAGACAGAGACCATTTAAAGGCCTTTGCAAGTGTTTTGAGTTAATTAGCTGATTAGAGTGTGGCACCAGGTTTCTTCAATATTGAACTTTGACATGATATTCTAATTTTCTGAGATACTGAATTCTGAGGTTTTCATTAGTTGTCAGTTATAATCATCAACATTAAAAGAAATAAACATTTGAAACATACGGTAGTCTGTGTGTGATGAATGAATAATATAAAAGTTTCACTTTTTGAATGGAATTACTGAAATAAATAAAACTTTATGACATTTTAATTTTATGACCAGCAAATGTGCATGTTCTCTCTGCGAATGCGTGGGATTTCTCTGGGCACTCTGGTTACCTCCCACAGACCAAAAACATGCATGTTAAGCTGATTGGTAACTCTAAATAGTCTCTAGGTGAGAGTATGAATGACTGTCTCATTTGTCTCTATGATGGACTTGCGACCTGTCCAGGGTGTTCCCCACCTCTCGCACAGAGACTGCTAGATATGGGCACCAGTGAACACCGCGACCAAAGAAGGAAGAAGCGGGTAAAAGATAATGGGTGGATGGAACATTTTAAATGTTTCTAATGAACCATTTCAAAATTTAAAACTATTATGTGACCTACTACTACAACTTACCTGCCAGTTGTGCAACAACAGCCTGTAAAGGCAGCTGTCTGAATTCCTCTACCAGAGGCTGGATGAGTGTGCTTGAGACCAGCTCATGTTTACCGTAATCCAGCTCATAGACATTAACCAACCCGTTGGACAGGACTGCCTTCGCCTGCACACGGTGCCAACTGAAGAAAGGAGGGCGACAAATAACAGAAGAAAGGAAATCATTGAATCAATTAAACATATAGACAATCCTTCATGTGTACCTAGTGTCAAGTCTTTATTACTTACTTCTTGTCTATTTTGGCAGCGTACACTTCTCCCTTCTGAATGTGCACGGCTCTGCTGGTATTCGCTGTCTGGTTGTAGTAAAGTACCATTTCTCCCATCAACACCACGAGCTTATGCAAATCCTGCCAGAGCTGGACCACAAAGTAACCGGGATGGCATGCCACTGGCACAAAAACATCCATATTTTGACCAGGCTGGAAAGAGAGGATGATGATGGTGAAGCAGATTTGGATGGATTTAATCGCTTACATCACTTAAGATGACTATACAGCAATACTGTTGTCCTTACAGAATGAGCAATTATAAAATTAAAACATGTCAAAAAATGTCATGCTGGGGAACAGCTTAGAAGAATTTTACATTATGCCTAATAAACAGTGAAAACCAAACTTATCCCAATCTTTTATTCACACTATACATGTAGAGCAAGCATGTTTGAAGTATGTGCACATATTTATTGTAAAACTAAAATTAAAAGTTGTTTAAATCCATCTTACTCTAGGATGCTGGCTTGTAGCTGCTTTAAATTTAAAGTGAGTTTCCTGGAGAAACTAAGTATATTTACTTAAGTTCACCATCTGATTTGTTCTTTTAGTTGATGCACCTTAACTGAAGTTTATGACAAGGAATAAGTTTTATTTAATAATTTTTTTAGTATTGTGTTCATCCATCCATCGTCTTCCACTTATCCGGGGTCGGGTCATGGGGGAAGCAGCCTAAGTAGGGAGGCCCAGACTTCCCTCTCCCCAGCCACTTGGAGCAGCTCCTCCGGGGGAATCCCAAGTAGGGCTGGGCGATATGAGGAAAATATTATATCGCGATATTTTTTGGCTATATCACGATACACGATATATATCGCGATATCTCCAAAATCAATGAAAAAATGATTCAAAATTGATTAAAAAATGTCAACACTAAATTTGAACAAACTTAAATATTTTATTTTAACCATCAATTGCACACATAAATAAAAAGTACTTCAAGCAAAAAGGAAGAATAAATAATTTAAACTTAAAAAGGTGCTCTTGTGCTTTTAACATTAAAAAAATATTAAATCAAAACATTTAAGGCCTTTAAAATACAAAAACAAAAGTGTAAACAGTGGCCATAAAATTTACTGACCCAGAACAGTCACAGGTAACAACTCTAAACTATTTGCATGTGCTGGTAATTTTTAACAACAAACCACAAAATGTGTGCACAAGTTTCAAACTGTGCCAAGTTCAGGCAATGTCTGCAAAACCTCTGAACAAGAACAGATTTATCACAGGTATTGTGTACTGCAGTAAATGTGAGCCTCTGTGTACTGTATCCGGTTTTATTGTGAAAGGGTCAGGGGGTTGTTTCCGGATTCACGAAGACGTTCTCTAAGTTGCTCTACAAAGTGTCGCATTGAATCCTTGTGTAAAAACACGACAGCCTCCACTCAGAAACGTGAACCGAGAGGTGGAGACATTATTAAATCAGCTGTATCGCTAAAGACACGGTTAGTCTCAGCTGTGGAAGAAGACGGCTAACGCGTTAGCCATCTTGTTAGCCGCTAAGGACCGTGTCTTTAGCGATAATGATAAAATGCTGATTTAATAATGTCTCCACCTCTCTCTGCGGTGCACGCATGACTAAATGAGCTCAGACCCGTGGTTTGTTTTAATGAAGCAGCAGCTGGAAAAACACTTGGTTCTGCTGTTTCATCATGCTCCACTCCGCTGTTTAAATGGTGAAAAAGATTCGTAGTTCGGACCTTTCTTCGGGACTATTTTCAGCATCGTCTACAAAAACATTTTTTATGCCCTCATCTGACAATTTAATCCAAACTAGCTCAGAAAGAACATTGTTTTTCCCCCTCAGCAGCGTGCAGCGCTCTGCCGTGTTTACATGTTGTGCTGAGTCTCTGAAGCTCCTGCAGCCTGCAGGAAGGAGGGGGGCGAGTGGGCGCCCGCGCGACAGCAGGAGGATCCTCGATATACACGATAAAGCCCTTTTAACCATCGTACATTTAAAATATCGCGATATATCGAGTATATTCGATATATCGCCCACCCCTAATCCCAAGGCGTTCCCAGGCCAGCAGAGAAACATAAACCGTTTTCGCATTGACCGGCCCTCCCCAGTCCGGCTCGTCTCTGGTTGGCCCAGAGCCAGCCCTGGCCCGCCTCCGTTCATTACGCACTGTCCGGAGAGCAAGCCTTGAAGTGGGTGGGGTGTTCTCTTGAAGTGGGTGGGGTGTTCTCTTGAAGTGGGTGGGGTGTTCACTTGACGTGGGTGGAGTGTTCACTTGACGTGGGTGGAGTGTTCACTTGACGTGGGTGGAGTGTTCTTGTGTGCGCGCTTACAGTGTTTTAAGAGAGGACACGCCGCTAACAAATATTTGTTAGCTGAATATATATATTAGTTTTTCTGAGTTAAATTTTTGTTAATAACTGATTACAAATCAGCTTATGTATCAGCTTATGTTAGAACGTAAATAACACGAAGCGCGCACCCATTTCCGCCTTTCCGCGCGACCTGAATGTCATTAAAATATAACTAATATTGTCTAACTGTTGCACGCATTCAGGGTTTTAAAATATAACTAATAATCTCTAACTTCTACATGCACCTAGAATGTTAAGAGAGGTGATTCCTATATAAGTAAAGTGGACACCTAAAGATCTAGTCCGCCGCTGTAGCTCAAAGCGATCGTCACTGCTGTTACAATCTTTTATCTTGACCCGGTGAAGCGGGTTCGCTTCCCACCTGGTACGAAGTAATTTTACTTTTTTTTTTATTGGAGTAAATAAAAAGGAGTTGTGTTAACCAAACAAACTCCTTTTTATTTACTCCAACAATAAAAAAAAAAAGTTAAATTACTTCGTACCAGGTGGGAAGCGAACCTGCTTCACCGGGTCAAGATAAAAGATTGTAACAGCAGTGTGCGATCGCTTTGAGCTACAGCGGCGGACTGGATTTTTAGGTGTCCACTTTACCTATATAGCAATCACCCCTCCTAACATTCTAGCTGCACGTAGAAGTTAGAGATTGTTAGTTATATTTTAAAACCCTGGCTGCACGCAAGAGTTAGACAATATTACGGTAGTTATATTTTAATGACATTCAGGTCGCGCGGAAAGGCGGAAATGGGTACGCGCTTCGTGTTATTTACGTTCTAACATAAGCTGATACATAAGCTGATTTGTAATCAGTTTTAACAAAAATTTAACGCAGAAAAACTAATTCAGCTAACAATTTTTTTAGGGGTTTATGTAGTTAATTTTTAATGAAATGCAGCCCTCATGCTGAGGTTGTTAGAACGAGTCCAGCCCCTGCTGCAAACAACGAATCAAATGTGAGCAGTAAATGACGTCAAACTGGGCCGGGGGAGCTCGGCCCGAACAGAACCACGATGAAGATGGTTCCAAAACTAGGGCGGACCCGGGGAAAAAAGGAAAATGTGAACACGCTGAACCCGGGTTAGAAGGCGGGGCGGCCCGGGCCATAGAGGGCCGGTCAATGCGAAAACGGCTATAGTCCCTCCAGCGTGTCCTGGGTCTTCCTCTGGGTCTCCTCCTGGTGGGACATGCCCGGAACACCTCACCAGGGAGGCGTCCAGGAGGCATCCTAACCAGATGCCCGAGCCACCTCAACTGGCTCCTCTCGATGTGGAGAAGCAGCGGCTCTACTCTTAGTCCCTCCCGGATGACCGAGCTTCTCACCTTATCTCTAAGGGAGAGTCCAGACACCCTGCGGAGAAAACTCATTTCAGCCGCTTGTATCCGAGATCTCGTTCTATCGGTCACAACCCAAAGCTCATGACCAAAGATGAGGGTGGGAACATATATCGATCGGTAAATTGAGAGCTTTGCCTTTTGACTCGGCTCTCTTTTCACCATGACAGACCGGTACAGCGCCCGGTTCACTGCGGATGCTGCTCCTATCCGCCTATCGATCTCACGCTCCAGCTTTCCCTCATTCGTGAACAAGACCCCGAGATACTTAAACTCCTCCACTTGGGGCAGAACCTCCTCCCCGACCCAGAGGGGACACTCTAAGGCTGGGCCATATCATATCGTTTACGATAATACCGGTAAAAATAGCTTGCCTGGGCAAAAAATATATATCATGATATGCTAATTTCATGACGTGATACGTAAGGACGCCCCGCCCCCCAACCGAGAGCTTCAAACTGAACTGCGCACCTCTCTTCCACCAGTCTGTACTGGTGCTAAAATGATAAAAACAAACCGCGCGTCGTGTCAGCTTCTGTCCCCTGCTCTGAACAGCAGGTAGAGGATCAAATGCCCCCACCCGCCCCCACACCCCACTGAGCAGCCCGCGCTGCGGGCTGGTCTCCCTCGCTCTGAAAACTGTCTCTACAAACACGCGCAGCTCTCCACGAACCAAGAGAAAACCACAGTGAAGTTATTTTCAAGTTGGAAGTTGGAGATTCGAGCTCCGTGTCTTCATCGGTGCGTTGCTCTCGTCAGTCCACTTCATGGAGTCTGATTTCGGGCAGCCGCGCTGAGTCTGCCCCTATTCAGAGACGTCATGGTTCACTTAGGGACCGTCAACAAATGTTCGACCGTGTCACTCTTTAGAAACAAAGAATAATATATTTTACATGGAGAGTGATTTAGGAAACTACACCTGAACTTTAGTTTTTGTGGTGGTTTTTGTTTATCAATCAATCAATCAATCTTTATTTATAGAGCCCTTTTCAGCAGCCAGAAGGTGCACAAAGTGCTGAACAATACAGAAATAAAACAAACAATAAAAAATAACAATAAAAAACAGCCAGTTAAAAATTAAAAACAATTTAGACCTAACAAGAATGTCAAAGAACTACTAGGTATTAAAAGCCTAAAGATAATCCATTATCCGCTCATTCTCAATCAGTTCATCTGGACAGTTTCTTTTTTGTAGAAACGTTTCACCCTCACTCCAGAGGGCTTCGTCAGTCAGAGTAGTCCAAAGCACACTGAAGTTAACCCACCAAGTAAACAACTTAATCCATTATATTTTGTGCAGACTTTTTCAATCTAAATAACAGATCTTTTTTATTTTTTATTTTTATACTGACTGAATACTTTACTAAATAAAGTAATTTCAGTCAAATTAACCCTCGTTTTTAAAAAATTTATAATACTGCAAAGCAACATGTTAAATTAATTTTGTCAAATAAATAAATTTGATTTCTTTTTTTTTTTGGGTTATATCACGAAATTTATCATTATCGTGATATCGCTCTGAAATATCACGATATAATTTTTGAGCCATATCGCCCACCCCTAGGACACTCTACCCTTTTCCGGCTCAAGACCATAGCCTCGGATTTGGAGGAATTGATACTCATCCCAGCCGCATCACACTCCGCTGCAAACCGCTCCAGTGAAAGCCGTAGATCACGACCTGATGAAGCCAATAGGACCACATCATCTGCAAAAAACAGAGAAGTGATTCTAAGGCCACCAAAACGGATCCTCTCAACACCTTGGCTGCGCCTAGAAATTCTGTCCATAAAAGTTATGAACAGAATCGGTGACAAAGGGCAACCTTGGCGGAGTCCAACTCTCACTGGAAACGAGCCTGACTTACTGCCGGCAATGCGGACCAAGCTCTGACACCGGTCGTACAGGGACCTAACAGCCCATATCAATGGGCCTGGTACCCCATACTCCCGGAGTACCCCCCACAGAACCCCCCGAGGGACGCGGTCGAATGCCTTTTCCAAGTCCACAAAGCACATGTAAACTGGTTGGGCAAACTCCCACGCACCCTCCAGGACCCTGCTGAGGGTGTAGAGCTGGTCCAGTGTTCCACGACCAGGACGAAAACCACACTGCTCCTCCTGAATCCGAGGTTCGACTATCCGACGGACCCTCCTCTCCAGAACCCCTGAATAGACCTTACCAGGGAGGCTTAAGAGTGTGATCCCCCTATAGTTGGAACACACCCTACGGTCCCCTTTTTGAATAGGGGAACCACCACCCCAGTCTGCCAATCCAAGGGAACTGCCCCTGATGTCCACGCAATATTGCAGAGTCGTGTAAGCCAACACAACCCCACAACATCCAGAGCCCTAAGGAACTCCGGGCGAATCTCATCCACCCCTGGAGCCCTGCCACCGTGGAGCTTTTTAACCACCTCGGTGACCTCAGCACCAGAGATTAGAGGCCCGACCCAAAGTCCCCAGGCTCCACTTCCTCAGTGGAAGACGTGCCAGTAGGATTGAGGAGGTCTTCGAAGTATTCCGCCCACCGACTCACAACATCCCGAGTTGAGGTCAACAGCACGCCACCCCCACTATAAATGGTGTTGGTCACGTACCGCAGGTGGTGAGCCCATAGGAAAGGGGACCCACGTCTCCTCTTTGAACTGTGCCCGGCCGGGCTCCATGGGTAAAAGCCCGGCCACCAGGCGCTCGCCAACGTGCCCCACCTCCGGGCTTGGCTCTAGAGTGGGGCCCCGGTGACCCGCGTCCGGGCGAGGGAACATTGATTCCATTAGTTTTATTCATCATTGGGGTCTTTGGGCTGCACTTTGTCTGGTCCCTCACCTAAGACCTGTCTGCCTTGGGTGACCCTACTAGGGGCATGAAGCCCCCGACAGCATAGCTCCTAGGATCATTGGGACACTCAAACCCCTCCACCACGGTAAGGTGGCAGTCCAGGGAGGGGTATTGTGTTCATTTAAAATAAAAATTAAAAGGTTTATTGGGTCCACTGCCGACATAGTTCTAAACTTTGTACCTGCAGAGGTGTACGGGTAGATATATAAAAAAAATTATTGTAGAAATGTGTTGTATACCCATAGATTGTTTCTTTTCAATTTATAATGTTTTTCAGTTGAAGTCCACATAATGTGAACTATAATGTTTCTCAAGAAAAAAAAATTAAATTCAACATTTTAAACAGGTTAGTCTCAATGAGCCTCGAGGACTCATTTACAAGAGACCTGTTTTATACAAACAGATGAGGTACAGAAAACAGACAATCATAAAAAAGCATATAAAATGAGTAAATGGAAGAAATCATGTTGAAAAAACAGCTACATTGTAAAGTGATGTACAGTAAGATACTAAAAACAGGAACATGTATGCATTGGTTTTTCCCATTAACTTAACAGTTGTTTAAAGTCACTTAGAGAGGTCAAGTTCAACAGCTTCAGATCTTTTTGCAAGGTGTTCCAGGTTCCAAGAGCAGAGTAGGAGACATTTGCCTAGTTGGGTCCACAATGAGAGTAGATTGCAGGTAATGACGTCTTGGGAGTGCACACTGTAGCTGCACCCACAAAGTGACATATAGATACATGAAGGCAAAAGAACAAGAAGTGATTTAAAGAATGTACCAGTGAGAGGCATGAAGTTAATGATGATCACCAGTTAACCAGTAAATAAAGGGTGCAGTAATGGGTACAGTAGTTGCAACTAGTTTTGAATCTTAGAGCACTGTGATAGGCAGTATCCAACATCTGCAGGGTGCTTGTAGGAGCATTCATGTAAATAATGTCACCGTAGTCAGTGGAGGGAAGGAAAGTAGAAGTTACAAGAAGTTTCCCCAACATCCGGAGATAGGATCTATTTTTAAAAAAGAAACCCAGTTATATTTTCACTTTTTTTTAACCAAGTTTTCAACATGAGGCTCAAGCCCCCGGCAGAGCTCAGCGTACAGGCAGTACGCCACACTACGCCGTACGTATGCAGAGGCACAAGCGTAGCCCCGCAGGGCATGAACGCGCAAAGCTCAAATTTTACGACCGCGTACGCGATGCGCGTTGTCTCACAATTAATTGCCCGGCGCCGGACTATTTTGTATGTTACACAAATGAATTAAATTCCCCTTCTTCATCGCTAAACTGGACTTTTATTTTGTTTTTTTGCCAAAAGTCAAGTAATCGCTTCCTCCTCCGCAACTCCATGACTGAAATGAATGAACTTGTCACGAGCGAATAATAACTCATGTCCTACCTGGCTGCGCGACATTCTAAATATTTCCTGGTGGTCTGTGGGCTGCAGGACCAAGGCTCCCTGTTTTTATTTTTATTTTTTAGAACTTTTTATTAACATAAAGTTTAGAAACACCGCAGCGGCTGCAGCCGAGCCAGCTCATGCATTTTTTTTGTCTCCCACTCGACCTGTCAATCAATTGAGTAGGCGTGTCAGCAAATGACCAATAATCAGCTACCTCAGTTTGTCCCGTAGGTAAACGCTCTGCATGCAGCTGCTCAAATTACAACAAGAATTTGGAGCGAAAATGCGAGCATTTATCGCGAGAACGAAAGCAGAGCTGTGCCAGCGAACGCGTGCGCACAGAATGAGCACATAGAGTGACGTACAGGCAGTACGCAGAGCTCTGCCAGAGGCTTCAAGAGATGCAAATCAACCTAGATACAGTATTTTCCGCCGTACACGTCGCACTGCCGTATACGTCGCATCAGTCAAATATGTCCAATAAGGTGGAAAAATCCATAAACATGTCGCACCGCCGTATAAGTCGCATCTATTATGCGTCACCGCTGACAACCCGGAAATGTGGGCCAGTGTTTTGCCAAAAATGGATTGGTTGCCAAATGGCCACAGGAGCATGCACGGAAGGACGTTAACAAGATTAACACTTAAAACAATTGTTTCCTGAAAATTATAGCAAAGGTGTGTCTGAGAAGAACTTTTCCTTAATTCTTCGACTTTTTCCTTCTTTCGGCTTATCCCTTTTCAAGGGTCGCCACAGCGAGTCATCCTCCTCCACCTCACTCTGTCCTCTGCATCCTCTGTCCTCACTCCAACTACCTTCATGTCCTCTCTAACTGCATCCATATATCTCCTCTTTGGCCTCCCTCTTGTCTTTTTCCTGGCAGCTGCATTTCTAACATCCTTCTACCAATATACCCACTGTCCCTCCTCTGGACATGTCCAAACCATCTCAGTCTGGCCTCCCTAACTTTATCTCCCAGTTGTTCAACATGTGCTGTACCTCTGATGATCTCATTCCTGATCTTATCCATCCTTGTCACTCCTAAGGAGAACCTCAGCATCTTCATTTCTGCCACTTCCAGTTCTTTCTCCTGTCTTTTTGTCAATGACACTGTCTCCAGACCATACAACATAGCTGGTCTCACCACTGTCTTGTAAACTTTTCCTTTGACCTTTGCTGACACCTTTTTGTCACAAATCACTCCTGAAACTTTTCTCCATCCACTCCATCCTGCCTGGACTCTCTTTTTCACCTCTTTACCACATTTCCCATTTTCTTGGATAGTGGACCCCAAGTACAGGTAGTCCCCGATTTACGAGCGAGATCCGTTACAACGAGGCGCTCGTAAACCGGAAATCTCGTATTTCGGAACGGTTGCCATGTCTCTCGTAAGTCCGGAATTTCGCTCGTAAATTGGAACGGTTTCGCTAGCGCGACTAAAAACACTCTATTTTCATCCAAAAACTGCTTATGAGTGCATAAAAATGATCGGAAACGTGTGTCCATATGCTTAGCTAACTAACTGTGGTGAAAAAACACATGAAAACTCAGTATTTTTTGCGTTTTTTCCAAAAATTCGCCAGCTCGTAAGTCTGGAACCTCGTAGATCAGAGCGCTCGTAAATCGGGGACTACCTGTACTTGAAGTCCTGCACGTTTGTGACCTCTGCTCCTTGTAGCCTCACTGTTCCACCAGCCTCCCTCTCATTCACACACATGTACTCTGTCTTACTACGGCTGACTTTCATTCCTCTTCTTTCAAGTGTACCTCCACCTCTCCAAGTTCTCTTCCACCTGTTCCCTGTTCTCACCACATATCACAATGTCATCTGCAAACATCATAGTCCATGGGGATTCCTGCCTGACCTCATCTGTTAGTCGGTCCATCACCAGAGCAAACAAGAAGGGGGTCAGAGCCGATCCTTGATGCAATCCCACCTCCACCTTGACGCAATCAGTCACTCCTATAGCACATCTCACCACTGTCCTGCTGTCCTCATACATGTCCTGTACCAGTCTAACATTCTTTTCTGCCACTCCAGATTTCCTCATGCAATACCACACCTCTCTTGGCACCCTGCCATATGCTTTTTCTAAATCCACAAACACAATGGAGTTCTTTCTGACCCTCTCTGTACTTCTCTATCAACATCCTCAAAGCAAAGATGGCATCTGTGGTGCTCTTTCTTGGCATGAAACCATACTGCTGCTCACAGATAGTCACCTCTTGTCTAAGCCTTCCTTCCACAACTCTCTCACAGATCTTCATTGTGTGGCTCATCAACTTAATTCCTCTGTAGTTGCTACAACTCTGTACATTACCCTTGTTCTTAAAAATGAGCACCAGCACACATCTCTCCAAGACATTTCCAAACCTCCTTAATGAATGCACATAATTCATTCATTCATTCATTCAACCTTTATTTATACAGGCTAGCCTCGTTGAGTCACGGGGACTCATTTACAAGAGGGACCTGTCTCACTCACACCAAACAACCATCCACTCTCACACTCACACCTAGGGTCAATTTAGAGTCACCAATCAGCCTAACAAGCATGTTTTTTGGTCTGTGGGAGGAAACCGGAGTACCCGGAGGAAACCCACGCATGCACGGGGAGAACATGCAAACTCCACCCAGAAAGGCCCCGGACCGGGATTTGAACCGGCAACCTTCTCGCTGAGAGGGTCAAATCAGCTAAATAAAAATAAATAAAAGAATACAGTAATGTCGCTGCCTCGGTTCTGTGAAGCGTGGACACGCAGTGAGCGGAAACGCTGCATCTCTTTAAAATTTAAGATAAACACCTAAAAAAACATATTTGCCGACATAGTAAAGTGTGTCTCAGCTGAAATTTTCTTAATAAATTTGACGGTTAAAACATGGCAAAATGAAGCAGACGATATAAAGCGGCTTGAACATTACTACCCATAATGATGACAGAAACACCCATTTTTATTTTTTATTCAAACCCGTTGAATTTTTCATCCTCTGTGTCGCTGGTGAAGAGTTCTGCCAACTCCTGAGGTACCGGTAGTTGATGCAGCACTCAGAACACTTCCTCCTCTTCCTCCTCCACATCCAACAAACATCCAGGCCTTCCTGAACCCCGACTGGATGGTTTCTTTAATAACCGAGGTCCACGCTTTATCCATCAGAGGACCTGCTGGAACGTCGCGTGGTGCATCCGTCCTGTAGCCGTGAAACTGTGCTCTCCGTCTACCATCCACTCCGGTTCACAAAAATGTCCAGAGGCTGAAGCACTTTTGTCAAGCCTCCCAGGATGATGGCAGGAATAGAGTTAAACACTTTAATTTTATCTTTAAATTGCAGCATGATGTGCGCGTACACACCGTCCATCCAGCTGGACTTTTTTTGCTCTAAAATATCCGTAAACGTACAAGTACACCGGTAGTCATCAAAAGCCTAGAGGGCCCTTTAACGCAACTAGCAGCTGAAAGTGGTACTGCAACTTTTTTTTTCTTCTAGTCAGAAATTCAGTCATATCTCAGTACAAAATTTGTCTAAAAATGTGTGTGTGTGTGGGGGGGGGGGATCCATAAATAAGTTGCTTCGCCGTATAAGTCGCAGGACGGTACCAAAATATTTTTAAGAATTGACAAACTCAATAGGAACACCATTCGAAGATAAGATACAAACCGGATTCCAAAAAAGTTGGGACACTAAACAAATTGTGAATAAAAACTGAATGCAATGATGTGGAGGTGCCAACATCTAATATTTTATTCAGAATAGAACACAAATCACAGATCAAAAGTTAAAAGTTTAAACTGAAAGAATGTATCATTTTAAGGGGAAAATATGTCGTTTCAAAATTTCATGGCGTCAACAAATCCCAAAAAAGTTGGGACAAGTCCATTTTTACCAGTGTGCTGCATACCTCCTTCTTCTTACAACACTCAGACGTCTGGGGACGATGGGAACCAGATTCTCAAGTTTAGAAATAAGAATGCTCTCCCATTCATGTCTAATACAGGCCTCTAACTGTTCCATCGTCTTGGGCCTTCTTTGTTGCACCTTCCTCTTTATGATGCGCCAAATGTTCTCTATAGTTGAAAGATCTGGACTGCAGGCTGGCCATTTCAGTACCCGGATTAAACTTCTACGTAGCCAGGATGTTGTGATTGCTGCAGAATGTAGTCTGGCATTATCTTGTTGAAAAATCCAGGGTCTTCCTTGAAAGAGATGGCATCTAGATGGGAGCATATGTTGTTCTAGAACCTGAACATGTTTTCTGCATTAATGGTGCCTTTCCAGACATGCAAGCTGCCCATGCCACAAGCGCTCATGCAACCCCATACCATCAGTGATGTAGGCTTCTGAATTGAGCGTTGATAAGAACTTGGGCTATCCTTGTCCTCTCTGGTCCGGATGACATGGTGTCCCAGTGTTCCATAAAGAACTTCAAATCGTGACTCATCTGACCACAGAACAGTCTTCCATTTTGCCACACTCCATTTTAAATGACCCCTGGCCCAGTGCAAACGTCTGAGCTTGTGGAGCTTGCTTAGAAATGGCTTCCTCTTTGCACTGTAGAGTTTCAGCTGGCAACGGCGGATGGCACGGTGGATTGTGTTCACTGACAATGCTTTCTGGAAGTATTCCTGAGCCCATTCTGTTATTTCCTTGACAGTGGCATTCCTGTTTGAGGTGCAATGACGTTTAAGGGCCCGGAGATCACGAGCATCCAGTAGAGCGCATGTTAAAGTGCCGACCCGCAAATGAATCATTTATGGCCCCCTGGATGATATTTAATTACTATTAGAAACAGCCCGCTGGCCACAGCCACTCGCTGGTGTTTTGCATGCACCAACACTACATTCCCCACAATGCAACAGTAGTAGGGGTGGGGCCGATCCGATCCAGAGTCGTGTCTTATGAACCCAGAGTAATAAATGTTGGTTTATACTCCTTGTCTTACGTCTTTTACCCCCTGTTGAGTGAAAAAAGTTGCGCTACTTCTGGCTGCACTCCCGCTGCGATCCCCCGGTGACAGCTCGTCTTTTACATGGCCCCCAGTAAGAACTGCGAGACGAGGACGATGTGGCTCGCAGCGTGTGATTGGTTCAAAGTTTGTGGGCGTTTTTCATTTTTGCTTTGACAGACATGGATAGTTTTGAAGAGAAACTTGTCTGTGAGCGCGCGCACACGCAAACCGTGCGTCTCTGCACTTTGCACATTGCACCCAACACACACACACAAGGTCAAAGTTTCCTTTTAACAATCCGCCCCTCATAAAATTATGGCTACGCTCATGATAACGAACTCACAAATGGAGGTAATGGAGCCTATCATTATATTAAATCCGTTTGTCCTGATAAAACATGCAGTGGGAGTGCGCGTGACGTATGCAGTGGGAGGGAAGAGGGAGGGATTATCCCCACGTCTTAAAGAAGTATAAACACTCAATGCGGTCGGTGACACACACGCAATTACGTCAGCGCTGGTTCACTCAAGGGGCGGGGGGTAAAAGACGTAAGACAAGAAGTA
>JBBPBX010031965.1:10886-34184 GCA_038048925.1 Garcialebias charrua | reverse complement strand
TCAGAAAATTTGAATATTGTGAAACGGTTCACTATTGAACACACTCATAATCAGCTAATTAACTCAAAACACCTGCAAAGGTCTTTCAATTGTCTCTCAGTCTAGTTCTGTAGGCTACACAATCATGGGGAAGACTGCTGACTTGACAGTTGTGCAAAAGACGACCACTGACACCTTGCACAAGGAGGACAAGACACAAAAGGTCATTGCTAAAGAGGCTGGCTGTTCACAGAGCTCTGTGTCCAAGCACATTAAGAGAGGCAAAGGCAAGGAAAAGATGTGGTAGAAAAAAAAGTGTACAAGCAATAGGGATAACCGCACCCTGGAGAGGATGGTGAAACAAAACTCATTCCAAAATGCCAGGAAGATTCACAAACAGTGGACTGCAGCTGGAGTTAGTGCATCAAGAACCACCACACACAGACGTATGCAAGACATGGGTTTCAGTTGTCACATTCCTTGTGTCAAGCCACTCTTGAACAAGAGACAGCGTCAGAAGCGTCTCGCCATGGGACTGCTGCTGAGTGGTCCAAAGTTATGTTCTCTGATTAAAGTAAATGTTGCATTTCCTTTGGAAATCAAGGTCCCAGTCTGGAGGGAGACAGGAGAGGCACAGAATCCATGTCGCTTGAAGTCCAGTGTCAAGTTTCCACAGTCGGTGATGGTTTGGGGTGCCATGTCATCTGCTGGTGTTGGTCCACTGTGTTTTCTGAGGTCCAAGGTCAACGCAGCCATCTACCATAAAGTTTTAGAGCAGTTCAGGCTTCCTGTTGCTGATCAACTAACCAGGTCTCTTTTGTAAATGAGTCATCTAGGCTCAATGGGATTAACTTGCCTAAATAAAAGGATGAACTTTATGGAAATGCAGATTTGGTTTCCTAACAGGACTTGGCACATACACACAGTGCCAAAATTATCAGTACTGTAGTGTACCTGGTTTAAGGACCATTGTATCCCTGTTCTTAATTGGCCAGCAAACTCACCTGATCTTAACCCCATATAATGTATGGCGTATTGTTTATGTTTATTATGTATTGTGAAGAGGAAGATGTGATACATCAGACCCAACAATTCAGAAGAGCTGAAAGCCACTATCAGAGCAACCTGGGCTCTCATAACAGCGGAGCAGTGCCACAGACTGATAGACTCCATGCCACACCACATTGAGCCCCAACTAACTATTGAGTGCCGTACATGCTCATACTTTTCATGTTCATACTTTTCAGTTGGCCAACATTTCTAAAAATACTTTTTTTAATTAGTCTCATGTAATATTCTAATTTTCTGAGATAATGAATTTGGAGTTTATTAGTTGTCAGTTATATTCATCAATATTAAGAAATAGACACTTGAAATGTATCAGTCTGTGTAATGAATAAATATAATATACAAGTTTCAGTTTTTGAATGGAATTACTGAAATAAATCAACTTTTTCAGGATATTCTAATTTTATGACCAACACCTGTATTCATACAGACTAGTCTCATTGAGTCACAAGGACTCATTTACAAGAGAGACCTGTTAAGACTTGTAGCTTTTAGACATTTACCTTCATCTTCTCCATGAAGGACGAAATGTCTCAGCAACAAAAGAAATCGTCCAGATGACCAGACTGAACATTGTTAGATTTATAACTGGAGCATGAACTTTGGTCTTCTCCAGAAAGAGTTTGGGCCAACAAAAAAAAAATCTTACTTAAATTCCAAAAGAAAGTACCGGTAGTTAAATTCCAGTGCCAAGGAAATGTTGGAATAAATAAAGTTTGAACAGCTTTAATGTGTAAAAGAAAATAAAAGTGGGAGCAGGTTGTTTTGTGCAGGATCACAATCAGAATAGATACGGCTGACATCTTTCCCTTTGGCTTTAAAAACATTACATAAACCGGGGATTAGATAGAAGTGCTCAGCCCCAGAGAGGCTGAGTGATTTACTGAAGTGGGATGAAGAAAAAATAAATCACTCGCGTGTTCTCACTCTGTGAGAGTGTGGCTGCATCGACCACCATCACTGCTGTTTATCTGAAGAGTGATGCTCAGACGTTTGAATCACTTTTACATTAAAACACTTGTTAGTGCAACTCAAATGTAGCACTGATGCCACCAAGTGGTGATCAAACTGTGCAAGTTTTGATCACTAAAATGATTTTGCAGCAGTTTTGAATGTGAATTCTTTGGAGAGAGCATCAGCAGCTTTCAAAATTCCCTTTAAAAACAACAATGTATCATTTTAGAGCCTAGTATTTAAAGAAAGGCACATGTTCTGCTGCCGCCTTGCATACCTGAGTTTTAGACTAATCTGTTGAGAAATAGTAGCCGTTTTGGTCAAACCTTAAAGTTTTGCAATAATATTGCAAGATATCACGCTCAAAGTATGTGTTGTGACTGACTCACCTACTGCCACAACTCAATGTAGGAGCACCTGCATTATTTTTAATGTCATTTGGAGTGGCAGCCATCTTGAATCAGGATGACTCCAAAAGTTAATCAGCTGTAGATGATCTAATGATTCTGCAGGTTTTATGAAAATGCATTCAGTTCAGAAAACATTTTGGAGACTGTTTTCTGCATCATTAAGATAACTGAGGTGGGGACGTTCAGCTCAAAACAATCCAGAAAGTAGAGACTCATTCCTGGCAGCAGGGGTGTTGCACCTGGCTGCACGGTGAGACGGAGACCTTTGGACAAGAAAAGCAGCAACAGATTGAAATGCTGCAGGAATTCAAGTGGACACCAGTTTGCTTGTGATGAACCCGCCTGATTTTTAGGGATACTTTTTGTTTCGGTGGAGAAAATAAGAGAAGTGCAACCAAAAATCCTGTGTGCTGCCAACATACTGATACAACTGGTTGTTTCATCCTAGGGAGGGGGTTATACAGCAAAGAACAAATGGGTGTCAACACATCATACGAAAGCAACTTCCTCACCAACCCAGACCGTTAGGACCTGTGGATTTTAGTCAGATGAAGCACTAAGTCATGAAGTAACTCAAAGATAAGACCATAGATTTCTTTTTAACTTGGGACCAAGAACCTGCAAAGATCTTTACCTCCATAGAGATGTGGTCAGCTATCAAGAAGCAGAATAAGCAGAAAGCAACAAATTGTAAAAACTAAAGCCCCCAGTATACTCCCGCGTACGTCCGTACGCAGAGGTACAAGCGTACGTACGCAGGGCATGTACGTGCAAAGCTCAATCTTTAAGCAAGGCTTCCTGCTCATCATGATTCAGCTCAGAAGTTTGACATCCAGCACGTCAGAGCAGATTTCTGAAGAAACACTAAATTTGACGTTTGCTCACAAAAAAACTTTGAAATTCGAGAAATATTTTTAAATTGTCCAGTTAACCACAGGAACACATTTCCATCCCTGCCAACTCCTCTGGCCTTAACTGAAGGCACAGTCCATCACAAAATGCCAGACCAAGCCTTCAGAACTGATCAGAGTATAGTTTATTTTAATATCAGATGCAAGTATATGAAACATGTTAAGAGGGTAAATATTTACAATAGAAGTTGTTTAACACACAAAACCGTGTAGCTAAAATTAAGACAGGAGTACGAAGAGCTTGCAGTCTACCTGAAGGGACACTTAAAAGGATCAGTGAATGATTGTCAACCAAAGAGGGGACAAAAGGGAAATGGAGTAATAGATGAATTTAACAGGAAACACAAGTTCAAATGTAGCTTAAAGGGATTGTGACATGATTTTTTTACTATTCATAAAATTGCTCAAAATATATATATTTTATCATTTAAATATGTTTGTTTTTGCAAACAAAATGATAAATCACTTTAATTTTGCTTTAAAAGTGATTTTGAACTTCAAGCCGTGTTTAATCATGGGAAATCCGATTACACTCGAACGCACCATATGTGATGTCACACTGGGCAGAGGGCTGTGGTGTCTTTAATAGCGGACAATTTAAAACTGGACGAATTTATCAATCTATGTGAAGATTTGAGCTATTTGTCTTCATTTTGGGAAGCAGAAAATAGTTTGGGTGATGGAACAAGAAACAACAGGATCTAATTTAGGTCTGATGCTGTATCAGACTTCCTTCATGTCGAGCTGCTCATACCTGCGCACTGTGACAAGCCCAGAGCTCTGCCCGGTGTGACATCACAGATGGTGCGTTCGCGTGTAATGGGATTTCCCATGATTAAACACGGCTTGAAGTTCAAAATCACTTTTAAAGCAAAATTAAAGTGATTTATCATTTTGTTTGCAAAAACAAACATATTTAAATGATAAAATATATATATTTTGAGCAATTTTATGAATAGTAAAAAAATCATGTCACAATCCCTTTAAACCTGGGTTTAATGTTGCATCGTCAGGATGAGCTGTACTGAAGGTCAGCACCAACGTTCATCAGATCGAGCACACGTCGAACTGCCTTCTGAACATGTACAACCTCCAGTAAACTCACACAACTATTAGCCTCAGTAGCAAAAGAAGCGATGTGAGACATTTGTTCAGGCCTCCTTATATAAATGTACAGCTTTAAAATTAAATGTAGTGTTGTGTGAAGTGTTTACCATGAACCCTGAGGAAATGCGTCAACTTTATTGGTACCAACCCGACCTCAAATTAAAACCTTTGATATGAACCATAAGCCACAACGATCAGAACCCATCCACAAGTAAAACTTCACAGTCACCGCAAGTCACACGATAAGGCTACAGCCACACCAATTTACATCCGATTCACGCGGCGTGCTAGCTCAGGATACACAGGCTGAAGCGACGGCACAAGTGTGGGGAAAATCTGAGTCAATACATGTTTGAGTTATGCAACGGAGCCGATAAGGTTCGATGCTGGGCAGTTAGCCATTTTACACGGGGGCGGTTGTAATAAAAAGAAATAAAAGGAAAGCAACACGTTTTGCAGTAGTAAGCTGTATATTTTGTTTGCTTTTTGTCACTTTCATTAAGTACACACACACACACAAAACAAGACAAATGGCTTCAATAAGAATCCTGCTGGTGCATTCAATCACAGGAGAAAAAAAAAAAGCTGTTCCACCATTTATAAATCCGTTCTGACCAAATGGATGCAGCAGCCGACGGGGACTTCCAAGCTACGAGAGGTCTCGAGTACGCCACAGTGAGGAAACGGGTCCCGACCTAGAGTTTAAATCAACAGACCCTACATTTTGACTTCCCTTCAGCAGAAAATAATAGACTTTCATGAGACTCAGTGAGTTCTCGTAAGAAACACAAGCTTATTACCCTCCTGAAATCAGTCTGCCTACATCTACTCAAAGACAAAAAAGAGAAAAACAAAACAGAGCAGTCATCCAAGTCAAAACAGTCAAAGCCCCTCATATCAGTAGAAAGTATTAGATACTTTTCAAAGACAAGCCTATATCTCTGCAGGCATTGGCAAATAAATCTCAACGAGTGATCTTTTCTCCGAGGTGCTTCTTCACGGGGATGACCCGACAGACTCTTCTCTACAACAGGTTCAACCAACCTCGCTGGACTTTGTGTATTATGCAAAGTTGGAGGGTCCGAGGTGAGTTGCCAGACAGCCGAGGTGGTCCAGAGGAACACTGGGGCGAAACCTTAATGCTAAAATAAACCGGCCAAGAGGCCAAGGATCGAGGACAGGGACCAGAGCAAAGGGTCCTGGACACCCAAGGAGCTCCAGGCAACTTCATCCTTGACGAGACGAGCAGTGTGGTATCAAAAGAAGATCTGCTTGGCGTGTGACGGGTTCTGCTCCATGGGGCAGTAGGGACATTTCAACCTGGAGGCGAGAGCAAGATGATCAGGTTATGACTGTCTTAAATTACCATATTTTCCAACCTATAAGTCGCAGTTTTTTTGCATAATTTGCATGCCCTGCAACTTCTTATTCCAGGTCTCTCTTGTAAATGAGCCCTCGAGGCTCAATGGGATTAACCTGTCTAAATAAAGGTTGAATGAATTTATGGATTTTTCCTGTATTTATAAACCAATTTTTGGCCGAGATATGACTGTTTTCATTCATTCTGACTGAAAATATTGAACACTACCATTTTCAGCCGTTATATGGCACTCGAGTAGTATGGCATGCCGTTGTGTCATGTAATAGGCAAAAAGTGGCTATTAATGACGCTACCGGCTTGCCATAGCCTGCCACCTTCGTCCAGCTCCGGAATCATGCCTGTAGAAACTGTCAAATCAGCTTCATTTTGCTGCACCGCCCCGGCAAAATGCAACGGATTTGATTATTGAAGTGCATTGATTAAATAAAAGTTACACTGAGACACACCTTTACTATAATGTCAAGCAAACAAATTATTGTTTTAGGTGCTCATCTTGTTAAATTTAGAAGAAATGCGCAACGTTCCTCCTTCCTGATTTCCTCCCCTTCTGCGTGCTCCCAGAGCACAGAGGCAGCGAATACTTTTGAAATGCAGCTGATTTGACCGTTAAAGTTAATTTACTAAGGAAATTTTCAACCGAGACACACATTGACTATAATTTCGCACAAACGAATAATTGTTTTTAAGTGTTAATCTTGTTAAAGTCCTCCTGTGCATGCTACCGCAGCCGCCATTTGGTAGCCAACTGATTTTTGGCACACCACCAGCCCACATTTCTGGGTCGTCAGCGGTGACCCGTAACAAACCCGACGCGCCAGCGGTGATAGACAATAGATGCGACGTATACGGCGAAGCGACATATTTATGCTTTTTTCCCCAACTTCAGACATACCGTATTTTCCAGGTGAAAAGTCGCACCGCCCTATATGTAGCAAAGTCCAATTATGTCCAATAAAGTGGAAAAATCCATAAACGTGTCGCACCTCCGTATACGTCGCATCTTTTATGCGTCACCGCTGACGCGTCGCCTATGTTACGCGTCACCGCCCTGCTGTATATGGCGGCCACAGGAGCAAGCGAGCACGGAAGGACTTTACAAGATTAACACGGTAAAAACTTATTTGTTTGCTGAAAATTATAGCAAAGATGTGTCTGAGCTTAACCTTTCCTTAATAAATTCATGTAATGGTCAAATCAGCTGGATTAAAAAAAGTAGTTTTGCTACGTGCACGGGCAGTGAGCGGATACGCTTCATTTCTTTAAAATTTAGCAAGATAATCACTTAAAAATATATATTTCTTAGCTGACATAATAGCAAAAGTGTTCCTGAGCTTAACCGTTCCTTAAAGGACAACACCCACCATGACAGTAACAATTCACCATATAGGACAATTACTGTAATTTATTATTATGTCTACGGTATTTTCATTTTTGCATTTGGGCCAGGCGAGGGTTAAAAAATTTAAAAAAAAACAACCCACTCCCGAATGAATCCGGAAACCTGGCCGAAGAGTGCCGAAGTGTCATGTGACTTTTGTTACATCTCCACCCAGAAGGCAGAAGGCAGGAGTGAGTTTCCATGGAGGTTTATGAGAGAGAGTGGGAGTTAAAACTGCATATTTCCTGGTGCATTTGTGTGTACATATGGACCAGCGCTCTGATTTTATTTATTATTTATTTTATAACACCGCTGCGGACCGTTGCTGCTCTCACCCATTCTGCCCAGAGGAGCGAGCCGCGCGCGTCTCTGGCTCCTCGTTCCGCTGGTCACCTTTGAAGTTCGAATGCGTGCCGGTGTAATTTGCTCCCTCGAGTGTATGTATTTGCTCTCGTCAGCCTTGTTGCGGGGAGCACGGGGAGCACGCGCGCAGAGCTCCGCAGCGCGGCTGCCTTCTGTACTCCAGACCTGTCTGGTCACGGGGGGAGAGAATAAAAAGCCGATGCGGAAATGAATGAATTTGTCGCGATCAAACGAATTAAACTAGTATGTCTACGTGGATGCTCGCTCAGAATATGATAGACATGAGTGAGCGACAGCAGGATTAATCAACACAGGCAGCTTTAGGGAATATTTAAAAATGCTTCGCTTTTTCTTTTCCTCGCTCGCCTGTAACTCCAAGGCGTCACTTTAGTGACGTGAATGCCCATGTGAATGCCCATATATGGAGAGGGGCAGATTTTCCCGGAGCTGCATGCTAAAATCTGCTATAAATCATGAAATAACACATTTAGCGTTATTTCTCTACAATATAAATAAACGCTCCTGTATTATTTTTAAATAAACTAATAAATATTAATGGCGATGCAATTTGAAAACATGGTAGATGTTGGACTTTAAAGACCATGTAAAGTGAAATTAAATGTGTGTTTTTATTTTGTCACACGGCATAAATATGTGCTATTAATCACCCATATAAATTTGACTGATTAAAAACATTGATTTCCTTATAAAATTAAGTCTCAAAAATCATGAAAAAACATGATTTTGCCTTGTTCTCAAACGCTGGGGGCGTGTCAGCGCGTGGGCGTGGTTTCAGCGCAGCTGCGCTCGTGTCCTGCCCCCTGAGCTGACTGTTCTGTGTGGAGAGGCAGACAAGGAGCAGCAGTAAACCTGCTCTGTTTTTATCTGAGTTCTGGCCGGTCACCTCGCATGCAGGGTCTGTGTTGGTGATTAAAAAGAGTAATCACGTTGATAAGTTATCTCATCAGTGTTAGCGGAGTGACACAGCGGAGTGCAGGCTCCAGCAGCTGCAGCAGGGCGGAGCGAAAAAAGACAGAGGGCTGCGCAGCGGTTTTCTGTGTTTATATGTTCATGAAAACTTTTAAAAAAAAAATTTAAAAACAGGGAGCGCTTCTCCTTCAGCCCACACAGCAGACCTGCACACCAGGAAATATTTAGAACCTGGTGCAGCCTCGTTGGACATGACTTTAGTTCACTCGTGACAAGTTCATTCATTCCTCCTCGGAGGAGGAGGAAGCGAATGGTGACAGCTTCAAGTGATCACTTGACTTTTGGCAAAAAAAAAAAAAGAAATGTCACAATGGAGCGGCTGCAGTCCATGCGTAAAAGGAGTGAGAGTACTGGAGGGAGACGGTCGGTAGCGAGTGAACGGCTCCACCGAAGAACGCATTTATACGGCTGGAGCTGCAGGGGGTGGGGCTATACTTAAGAAGACCGCGTGACGAAACGCGGTCACATTTAAAACACGCCTAAAAAATCCTGAAAAAGAAATATCTTTATACACAGTTTGATCTATCCACAATATTCCTGAAGGTGGCACTGTATTTGCGATTATGGGACTTACTTCCGTTTTGACCCCGGAAGTAGAATTTCTGCATTGGCTCCTCGTTGTTTACTTGTTTATCTGTGCGCGTCGTTGAAGTTCTGTTAAAGTTCTGTTTTCTGTTATTTTGAGCTAAAATTGTCATGAAGATGTCTTGTGGAGCTCTGGTACCTGTTGCGCTGTTCGTGGCTGTAAGAATAATCAGACGAAGCTGAATTTGTGGCTGCAACTAGTGTGTGTTGAACATGCTCCGAAAACAAAAACCTGCATCCTTCTTTGTGGCTGGGCTACGAGAAACCACCTGAAAAAAGACTCTGTATCCTCCAGAGGAACGAGAACACCAGGTATGATTTAAGAGACAGCTTTTAGTTTAATGATTTTATGTAGTCAGTGATTAAATGATACTAATATTTTCGTGCATAACTGGCAAATAAACACACGCACCTATATACTGTATGTATGCTGTCTGTGTATATTTATTTATACTGTATATATAATATAGGTGTCTGTTGTGTTTATTTATATATATATATATAATATAGGTGTGTGTGTGTGTGTGCGTGGGTTTCTTTTATATATAATCTAGGTGTGTTTGTGTGTGTTCATAAATGAACCCTAATGTTTGTATACTGTACTTTTCTTTTCCTCCTTTCTGTTATATTTCTGCATAAGGTGAGTTCCAGGGATGGTGGATGATGCTCCAGTTGGTCCAGGGATGGATGGATGAAGCTCCAGTTGGTCCAGGGATGGATGACACTCCAGTTGGTCCAGGGATGGATGAAGCTCCAGTTGGTCCAGGAGATGGATGAAGCTCCAGTTGGTCCAGGAGATGGATGACGCTCCAGTTGGTCCAGAAGTTTGTGTGCAGTTATGTACCACAGCAACAAATGAGTGAAAATATAATTTCTATAAATAAATCTGCGTTTGAAGTGCATTTGGTGTTGCTGTGTTTCACCTTCTTTATTTCAATAAGATACATTGTTTAATGTCTAATGAGAAGTTCTACTGCAAATAAAAACACTAGATGTGATTGTTTTTTTGGCAACTTACCAGTTTAGTTTTTTATTGACAAGTACAAAACTTAAAAACATGCATGTTGCTGTGGTTCCTCCTCCAGGAGGAGATTGATAAGAATAAAAGCTATAATTATAAATTTTAGGCTGATTGTTAACTCTAAATTGACTCTGGGTGTGAGTGAGACAGGTCCCTCTTGTAAATGAGTCCCCGTGGCTCAACGAGGCAAGCCTGTATAAATAAAGGTTGAATGAATGAATGAATGAATAAACTAAAAACATTTGAAACTGAATACAATATGAGAACTGTGGGTGATTTGATGTCTTTTAATGAAAATGATTGGCTGCAGAATAAATACCAGAATAAATACCAGGTCAAATACACTCTTCAACAAGAAATGATGGGCAGTTTCTGATTTTAAACAAACTGGAACAGATTCCTAATCATGTGGGACCACTGGACGACCACTGGACGACCACTGGACGACCACTGGACGACCACTGGACGACTGGCGCAAGCAGCAAACCCCTCCGGAATCCAAGACGATGGAACTCGGCCCTTCACTCGTCTGTACCTTAAAAAAAAAAAGAATAAAACTGTCATGTTTGCATCACAAAGTCTAAAATAAGACCAAGTTTGCTACTCAAAGTAGAAAGAATAAATACAGTTGCTCCTACATTTTTTACTCATTCACAAAGATATACTGTAATGTTCAATTTTATATTGATTTCAGTAATTTTATCTTAGATTTACTTTAATATTTTTGAATTATTGTGCCAGGTGCTTGTGTCATTACTTGTTCTTCTGCTCCTGCGTCTCAGAGTAAGTGTGTCTGTCAACTTCAGCGTGGGAGACCAGTCTGTGACTTGTGTGCAGGCCTTCCTGAAAATATAAATATTTCAATAGAACAAATGTAGTAATAACCAAAAGATGAGCTTGTGTTATGGAATATTTTCTGTACAAACAGCATCCCACTGCTTTATTCACATGAGAGTAACAGGGACCTACAATCAAAACAGTACTACAGTACAGTATGTATGTGCAGTATGTATGTATATACTGTATATATAGTGTGCATACAGTATACACATACACACAGCATATGTAAATGTATTACACACACATGTAGTTATATTATTTATCCACAGATTTGTTTAGTAAATACTTTAACAGATGCTAACGCTACATGCTAAGCTAACCACAGCTAGTAGACGGTGCTAAATCATGAAGAAAAAAACAACAACAGCTCCAACACAGAGAAAATTATACTCTCACATTGTTCTGAAATTGTTTCACAAAATGATTTATGTAGAATATTTTGTTTACCGGAGAAAACGTGATCTGAACACGACGTCTTCGGGAGCAGATCAGGCAGAGGAGGTGCAGCTGTCAGCTCCTCCGATGGAGATAAATCCTTCACGTTTACTTATTTTTGGGATGAAGTGAAAACTGCACTTTGAACAAACGTCTACCCGACAGCAACACCCACTAACCCAACACGAAGTAACCGTTGCAATTAATTAGAAATAAACAAAACAAAAAAACAAAAGTGAAAAATACAGCCAGTAGACTGGGCTTTAACTGCTGCTCTCACTTCAGGCGGAAGTCGTTCCCATAATTCGCGCAAGGCATCATGGGGCGTAGGAATATTGTGGATAACTCCAAAATTAATTGAGCTACAATTTTGAGACTTTTTACTCATTTACAAGATTACAATTATCACATTTATAATGTTTATTGAAGAAAATGTTGAAATTCACTTTACACGGTCTTTAATAAATTCACATAATGGTCAAATCTGCTGGATTTAAATTGTTTCGCTTTGGCGTCTTCCAAACGGTCGTGAAAATAAATTGTAAATAAATCAAATTTTATCTCAAACATCTCCTACAGCTAAACAGTTGTAAATATCCATCCAGTGATTGCTTTCTGTAAGTTTCGTCAAAATCTGTTGTGTGGTTCTTGAGCTATTTTGCTAACAAACACTAGTTCAGACCTACCTCCAGTGTTCAGGAGGCCGGGCTGCGACAGAGTGAGTCCAAGCAGAGGAAGCTTTTTTCGGACACACGAGCTGGGAACGGTCGGTGGACCCTACGGCCGAAAGTGGTACTGCTGCATTTTTTTCGTCAGAATGAATGGAAACTGTCATATCTTAGCCAAAAATTGGTCTAAAAATATGGGAAAAAATCCATAAATATGTCCCTTCGCCCCCATAATGCCGGGTACCCACCAAACGCGTTTCAGGAAGCGGCCGGTTTACATTGAAAGTCTATGTTGAGGCGCGGCGAGGGGCGGCGAGGCGTGACGCGTTTTGAGCGTTTCAAGCGGCGCGGCAGTTCTTTTCCGTTTACGCGACGCGTCCGAAGCAGCAGACGCGTCGCAGCAACCAATCGGGAGAGACTCTGCTATGTGATGACGCGACGACGACTGGACTTTTTAAACTTACCCCATCGAGCCTCCATTAAGAAACCAGCCTCCGGTAAGAAACTTGGCATTTTTACAGTTGCCGCTGTCCGCTCGAGCGTACGATCACCCCAAACATTAAAAAACGTTTTAATCTCAACAAAGACTTTTTACGCAGTTCGGCTCGTAGAAAACCCACTCAAGTAGTAACGAGGCTCACAAACAGCTGATTTTATCTGCCCGGTGTACAAAAAAACAAAACAAACCCAACCGGAAAAGGAGCCAGACGCTCCTCCCACTGTGCGTCATCAGACGCGTCTTCAGTGTGAACAGATTCTGGTGACAAGCTGCCAAAAGGGTGCGGCAAGAGCGTTTTTGACGCTCAAGACGCGTTTTGGTGGGTACCCGTCATTAGTCGCAGGACATGAAAATCAGTTAAAAAAAACTGCGACTTATAGGCCGGAAAATACGGTATATGGACTGACGCGACGTGTATGGCAGAAAATACGGTAGATGCAGTAGTTAAGGATACTTCAACATTAAAGCCACAACTACAACTTGTTTTGATCGTGGAAGATCCAAAACCAAACACCTTAAAACTAAACCATTTAGAACTGGCCTGGGCCTCGACTTTGCAGACTTACTTCCCAGCATTGGTGAGTTTGTTGAGTGCATCTCTGGAGATGACGTGGCCACAGATGAGCTTCATGGGAGGATTACTCTCGGAGGTCTGCTGCCGCAAAATGGGGCAGGCGAACACGGAGTGGTACCAGCACTTTTTGCCGAGGTCAATTTCAATCTAAACGTACAGAGCGAGATGAGTGAAGGTCCAGACAGAAGGAAGTGACTTCTTAAAAACTGGAACAGGACTTACGGGCAGCTCGTCCTTGTGTGTCCAGACTCCACTGCACTGTCTCTGCTCGATCACCTGTTTGATGTTCATCAGTACCGGCAAGGCCATGCAGCCTGACGCAAAACTGAAACAGCCCCAACATTAGTCAGAGCTTGGCTTTGTAGTACTTTAAAACACAACCCAAATTAATCCATTTGCACAAGAATGATGAAACCTTAACTATGTTTTTATTCCAGACTCAAGTCTGGTAATAAAGGGTTTAATAATTAACTAATCTGATGTGAAGCCTGTTTTCCTGTCTGTTCCTCTCACCTGACACTCAGTGGAGACTCCACAGAGAGGCCCAGCAGAGCGCAGGCATCCCTGGTGAAGATGTTGCAGATCTCAGCCCATTGATTCGTCTCCAGCAGAGTGCGATACGGAGAGCTCTCGATGCCATGACGAAGATACACCAGACTGCCCATCAAGATCTGGATATCTGTAAACATGTCAAATAAAACGACGACTTCTATATTTATTACAAAAGGATTTTCTTCTTTCTTTTCAGTCATGGACCCCAAACTCTGGAACAACCTGCCTCCCTTCCTCAGTTCAAATCTCTGCTAAAAACTCATCTGTTCTCGCAGACATTTCTCACAGTGAGAGTTGATTTAGCGGTTTGTTTGTTTTTGTTACCGGTATGTGCTTCTACGTTTTAAATTATTTCATTAATTCTTCAGTATACCGTAATAATTAGTGTTTGGTCATTTTTAAATTCATTTTACTTCCATTGCTGTTGTTAAGCACTTTCATAACAGTTTCTGTTTTAAATGTGCTCTACAAATAAAGTTGACTTGACTTCTTTTTAAAGTTAACTTCTAACCTGCAGTACTGATTAGGGTGTTTTTTCCACAAACAAACAAATCATATTTAGTTGCATCTCTTGTGACCTTTAATCTTTAATTCACTTTACTTTGCTCATAAAACAGAAACTTTAAAAGATGAAACTTTGTCAAAGTTTAAACAATTTGATGACCATATTAACAAAATGCTTTGAAACTTCTTTTTTTGGGGCAAGTATCACTTTTACTATAGGAAAAAAAAAAAAGACCAGATCATCCTGAAACCGTTCAACTATTGGAATGAGAAGGATGTCCAATACTTCGGTGCATTTACAGTAGAGTTGCAGGCCTCTGGTTGACTTGGTCCTCACATGAACACAGAAATCCTCAAAGACTGAAGAAATTTGCCTTTTTTTAACTTTTAATGTTTTGTTACAATCTTGTCCCAAGGAATGATGATTCATCACTAAATCTTACTTTTAGGAATGTTTTTTACTTTTTAAGCATCAATTGCCACCTTTATTTTGTTTTTCCACTTCATGCATCTCATTTTTAATCTTTTTTATTTATTTTTAATTTTAAGTCTAAAACACCAGCTCCTTTTTGACCTTCAAGGCACTTTGTTTTCAGATTTTCCTAAGTTCAAGTAAAATTTTCTATTTTGTCTCAGTAAATTAATATTTCCATGTTTTAAAACAGCTGATTGAACATCGTCACAGAGCTCTGACTTTATATTTCCTGCCAGGGTTTGTATTGGGCACCTCTCTGGTGCTGAGAGGCGAAGGGCTGGAAGTGCCTGGCATACTGCAGAGCCTCCATTTGGTTGCCGATTCCACCACCGAGCAGACTTATGAAGTACAAACGGTGCAACTTGAACTCTAAGCTGCTGTTCAGTTCCAGCAGGCGCTGGCGATTTGTGACAGCCCACCTAAGAAGGTTCAGATACATGAAAATTACTAACAAGTACTAGATGAAAACACCAGAAATAAAGACTTTTTTAAAGGTTTTGACTTGATCAAAGAACAGCTAACACTTAAAATCTTCCATAAGTCTCTTGTACGTCAGAAACATACACTACAATAACAAAAATAAAAATCAGTTTGCGTAGGAAAAATAAATACATACTCTAGAGCTGGTCTGAGATCCTGCATCCTCAGAGCTTCAAGAATCCTGTTGAGTTCAAGAAAAGGCTGCTTCATACTCATATCAATCACTACACCAGACTCCTGAAAAATAAAACAGAATCATGTTGATGGAGTTAAAAACCACTGGAAACAAAACATCCGCTGAATGTTTTGCTGCATTTACTGAGGATTACTTTACAACTCCGAGGAACAAGACATGGATGCCGACACATTGAACTTTCAAGGAGCTTTTTTTTTTTTTAAGGCAACTCACATGTCAAATTACTGATACATGTTGAAAATTTCAGTTTAAAAAACAAAAAATGTATCAAGATCATTTTTTAAAAAGTGTTGAGATAAATTTATGCACCTTTAAAAACTGACTAAGTTCATTAAAGAGCATGTAAAAATGTAAAATGTTTTGTATTTACCACTGTCCTACCCCTACATACACAGTAATGGTCAGTAAATAAACCTACTGGTACAAACCGGATTCCAAAAATGTTGGGACACTAAATTGTGAATAAAAACTGAATAAAAACTGATTGCAATGATGTGGAGATGGCAAATTTTTTTAATTTAATTTCATTTACCCTTTATTTATACAGGTAGTCTCATACATATCAATTTCTTCAGTCTTTGAATGTTCCTGTTATTGATTTTATACACCTACCTTATAACGCTTTGCTAGTTTTTGATACTTTGTTTAAAAAAAAAAATCTGTATTTCTCTCTTATGTTTTCTATTGTTTATTATTGTTTAAGGAAATTCTACCATTGCTGTTCATCATTCTTTAGTTTGTAGCAGGTCGCTCTTGTAAATGAGTCCACGAGGCTCAATGAGATTTACCTGACTAAAGGTTGAATGAATACCTCCACATCATTGCATTCAGTTTTTATTCACAATTTGTTTAGTGTCCCAACTTTTTTGGAATCCGGGCTGTAGATGTGGTAAGGCATGTTAGGTCAAAGTGAGCGTGATGCGTTTCGAATGTCTCCTTTGTGTCGTGTAATGAATTAACTCACTTCCTATCTGTGTTTTATGCCAACTACAAAGCTGCTGTGCATCAACAATATTCCCCCAGTGATAAATCTGTTTAATTTGGCTTGCAGGCGATCACACACTGATATTGTCAGTTTATCAGCACTCCCCTCACAGCAGGAGAGAAAGAGTGCTCCCTGCCAGAGCACGCAGTTTTTGACTCGTGTTTCTGCCAATTAAATTTTTATAATTAAACATTATTAACACCAAAACATGGATATTTGTAGGGCCCAGATTAAAGCAAAGTTGTGTGTCTCAGTTAAACTTTATTTAATTTTCACCCAAACTCAAGAGTTCTCTCTGCGAGCCCCAGAGACTGAGCTGCAAAGCATGCTGGGTAGCCTCGTGAAAATTGTGTGTGCAATGTTTGACTGTTTACAATGCTTCTGTGTTGACATGGGTTGTTCTTGTTCATGTCCTGTTCAGGTTTAGTACTTATGTTGAAGTCTGTTATTGGCTGTAAACTGACTCAATGAGTCAGAGGTGGTTCCTGGTACGTACGTAAAAGAGGGGAAAGCACTGGTTAAACAGTGAGTATATTCACTGAACAATAGTCAGAGTGATGTCTGGCCTGGCATTGTGTTGTGTAAGTTAATGCTTACAGTGGGGAGGGGGCTTTTCTAAAAGTCTGTATGCTTGTGAAAATAGAGATGGGCACATAACAGGACTGGTCTCTGACTAAAATATTTGCCATTACAAATATTTTTAAGGTCTATCACACATTTGTTCCAATTGTTTTTTTTTAATATTTTATTTCTTTTTATTAATGAACTCTTCAGCGGGCCGGACTCAAATCAGTCGCGGACCACTTCTGGCCTGCTGGCCACCAGTTGAATAGCCCTGCCTTAGACATTGATGAGCTTACACAGCAAGCATCCCACAAAATTCATTAACTTACTGTGTGATCTGACATGTCCAGATTGCAAAAAAAAATCAATAAAGTAAATAATCACTCACCTGACAGAGGTCCTCTGCCACACTAAGCATTCCTTGCCTGTACAAATGCTCCACAATAGATTCACTCAGGTACTTCTGTCTCTCTGGGGTGTCCCACACCGTTTCTGCCACCACAGCGCTGATCTCTGCGTCAAAATTCTACAGGGAAATACCCCGAAGTGAACCACGTGCATGTCAAACTTAATCTGTTTAAGATTGTTGCCCTCCGTCCTTACCCTGTCAATGGCTTTGCCCACTTTTGATACGCTGCCATGGATGTCTTTATGTCGAGAAGCGAGCATCTGTACAGTTTCTTTGATATTCTTACAACACTGAGCCATAGTTTGAGACAGGACTGACAAGTCTGCATCCTGCACTCCTGAAAGACAGGAAAAAAGATCACTATGCACATCCACAACATCATTTATGATTAAGGACAAATCATGAAGCAAAATTTACTAATTTATTGAACTACTGTACCAAGTTTTCAATGTGCTCACCCTTGTGTAAGTTCTTACCAAAAGCAACTAGCTGTCCTCGTATTTCACAGACGCTTCGCAGAAGTTCGTCTAGCCTCTCCTCAGACTGGTGGCCGTACATGACGAAGCGATGGAGCACTTTCTCCAGCTCCCGCTCCACACACGCACACTGCTCCATGATTCAGACTGGAACAAACACACAACAATAAAAGATTCAGTTGAAAAAAAAAGTTTTTTTTTTTAAAGCAAAAACAACTGAACAAATACTTTTGAATTCTGTGACTCCTGCTGCTCATCTCAAGATAAAACTACAGGTAGTCCCCGACTTACGAGCGCTCTGACCTACGAGGTTCCGGACTTACGAGCTGGCAAATTTTTGGAAAAAACGCAAAAAATACCGAGTTTTTCTGTGTTTTTTCACCACAGTTCGTTAGCTAAACATGTGGACACACGTTTCCGATCATTTTTATGCACTCGTAAGCAGTTTTTCGATGAAAAACGAGTGTTTGTAGTCGCGCTAGCAAAACCGTTCCAACTTACGAGCGAAATTCCGGACTTACGAGACACGTGGCGGCCGTTCCAAGTTACGAATTTTCGCTTTACGAGCGCCTCGGAGGAACGGAACTCGCTCGTAAGTCGGGGACTACCTGTAATCAGCTTTCAATTTAAAATTTACTGTGAACTTTAATTCACTTTGAGTTTTAAAGATTTAAAACCGATTCAAGTATAAATCCATATTGTTGTTGTTTATGATGATCATCATCATCATCATCATCATCATCCCTTTGCCAGTTACAAAGTATGTTTTTGCTTATGCTTAACGTGTTGTGTCAGTAAAATTTTATGAACCCGTGAACAAAATTTTCATGAAACTCTCAAAAGTAACCACAAGATATAAAACTACAACTAATTACATTTTTTTGTCAAGATGGCTGACAAAGCTAACTGACCTTAGCCTGGTTAAAACCAGACCCTTGTCCTTCACTTCGCTTCTGTACTAGGGTCTGGGACTTCTCCCATAGACAACGATTTCTCCGGTCGATTTTTGACCGGACCAATCAGAGAACAGAAGGCGGAGTTTTGTTAGTTTAGCCTGGCGAGGTCCAGGCTATTCAGATAAATAGCTCAGAAACCACTCGGTGGATATTTTTTCTGCTACCAGTGTGTAATTATATGGCTCTAATTTACTGACTGTTGGCCTGGATGAAACATTTGAGATAAAATTCGATTTTTTATCATTTATTTTCGTAGCGCACCCGAGGCTGTTTGGAAAATGTCAAACCGAAACAATTTAAATCCAGCAGATTTGACCATTTCGTGAATTGATTTAGGAACTGTTAAGCTCAGGAACACTTCTGATATAACGTCAGCTAAGAAATATATTTTTTCTCAGCAAAGAAATAATAGTTTTTTACCTTGTTTTCATGAAAATTCCTTCGTGGCGGCAGCCATTTTAACTGACGACGTCAGTCGACGTCGTTCAAAACTCCGCCTTCTGTTCTCTGATTGGTCCGGTCAAAAATCTACCGGAGAAATCCTTGTCTATGAGAGAAGTCCCAGACCCTAGTACAAAGCGAAGTGAAGGACAAGGGTCTGGTTTTAACCAGGCTAAACTGACCTTAAAACACAAACAATGGCTTTAACTCTGTGTCACTTTTTTACAAACACTGAGCTAACATTTGTTGTGGTAGTAGCTGAGAGTCATCCCCAGCAGCATGAGTGGTAGCAGATTACACAAAACCTCACATTATTACACGACGCTGCACATCACAGTACTTTCAACATTTAACTGGAACATCTACAACTTTGTAATTTCTCAATACGAACCGTGTCATTAAAGGCGACGGGTGATATTCATTCTGTGGAATGCTAAGCCTTAAATTAGATATTTGAAATTACCTCGTGCAATTTTTTTTAAGCGACTGTTTTAAAACTGTGTGAAGTTCATAAAACAAAATACATTACAACAAAAAACAAAGACTACATTCTTATATGTTGACAAGTGTCAAAACCTATGATGGGCTGACTAAACAGACCGATATGAACTTAATATAACTTTGATTTCCATGATGCAAAGTGAGCCAAAGTTGAAACACAATAGATCAGAAATAGAAAAACATTAACTTGTAATTACAGCATGTGGTTTAACAAAGCATTTTTTTACGCCACAACTCCCTCAAACCTTTGAATCTGAGACACAAAACGGCATTAAAGTGCTCTGACATCATGTCTTTTTAAAGTTTCCATTAACCATTTGGTGCTTCCCAGGTTAAAGTTTGGCCTCTGCTAACACAGCAGCGGCCTGGTGTTTACCAGTCAATCAAGCACACAAAGACGAGATTAAATCACCAGGTAAATACAAAACGTGACTGTGATTATATGTGGACTACCAGTGTGTCTTAGTCATTTGATTACTTTAATTGTGGACGAGCTTCAAGCTGTTGATACGTGTATTGTTGGTGTAAATCACCGAGCAGAAAATGCCCCCCTACCGTAGAGCTAACTGGTATTAAACCTCGAAAAGATCATGACCAGTTACACTTGTCACATTGCATATTTAATTGTTACCACCCATCTAATGGCTTATACACAATTTAAAGACTTGCCACGTATTTTTGTTGACAGCAGCAGTTGAAAAAGGCCCCGAAAAGCTAACATAAACAAACGCTATCCGGGTGTTTCCGGCTACAAAAGGTTAGCTTGCTAGCCTGACGAGGTCCAAACGAGCCGAACACAATGACAGCCCGCTGGTTCCGATCATTTTGATTTAACAGTTAACACACATAATAGCCGGCCAGCTAAACTCGGAGGATTTCCCTGGGTTAAACTCACTCACCTGCCCTGCTAATTAGTTAGCAAACATTAGCGTTAGCCTTCTTCTTTCCCGCAACGCTTCATCCGCAGTCGTAAAGCGGAACTTCCGGTGTCGCAGTCTGCGTCAACAGGACGTTTTCAAAATAAACCGCTTTCTTCTTCTTCTAGCTGTGATTGTTTTCATCACAACTGTGAAGCTGGGCTGCTGGTTGCAAACCAAAGCTCTTCATTGGTGAGGCGCTTATCATTTTTTATATTTATTTATACATAAAACGTCTGGACTAAAGCGGATAACTTTTTTTTAACCACAGCTATGTGTCAGTTAGTATTGATTATTTTTTTCTTAAATCCTAGAATATCTTTGAAAAGCCACAACTCAAAACAGCATTATCGAAGAGCCAGGTAGGTGTTTGTTGAAAGACCCACAAGAGGCATGTTCAGGCCAGGGTCTTCTTAGCAGAGTGCACTCACACAAGTGAGTACACTGTGGGTGATGAGTAAATGATAACAGGTGTGCTAGTGGTAAGGAGCTGGAAGCAGAGGGACACTAGTGGCTAGGGTTAGGACTCAAGATCATAATCAAGAAAAAAACAATCGAATAACTAAACCTCACTACTATTTATGAAAACCAAACTCTAAAAATAGTAATGGTCCACACTACTGAAACACAATTTTAAATAGTGTTTTTAAGCGTCTGAAAGGCGTTTTACAGTGGTTTTCATTTATCTATTCACACTCAAAACTGACCAAAAGGTTGACCCAGAGGATTAAAGGTCCACTGACATCATCTTACAAATCTGCATGAAATGATAGAAGATGAGGATCAGTTCCTCCAAATCCGAGGCCATGGTCTTGAGCCGGAAAAGGGTAGCGTGCCCTCTCTGGGTCGGGGAGGAGGTCCTGCCCCAAGTGGAGGAGTTTAAGTATCTCGGGGTCTTGTTCACGAATGAGGGAAAACTGGAGCGTGAGATCGATAGGCGGATAGGTGCAGCATCCGCAGTGAAGCGGGCGCTGTACCGGTCTGTCGTGGTGAAGAGAGAGCTGAGTCAAAAGGCAAAGCTCTCAATTTACCGATCGATCTACGTTCCCACCCTCATCTATGGTCATGAGCTTTGGGTTATGACCGAAAGAACGAGATCTCGGATACAAGCGGCTGAAATGAGTTTTCTCCGCAGGGTGTCTGGACTCTCCCTTAGAGATAGGGTGAGAAGCTCAGTCATCCGGGAGGGACTCGGAGTAGAGCCGCTGCTTCTCCACATCGAGAGGAGCCAGTTGAGGTGGCTCGGGCATCTGGTTAGGATGCCTCCTGGACGCCTCCCTGGTGAGGTGTTCCGGGCATGTCCCACCGGGAGGAGACCCAGAGGAAGACCCAGGACACGCTGGAGGGACTATGTTTCTCGGCTGGCCTGGGAACGCCTTGGGATTCCCCCGGAGGAGCTGCTCCAAGTGGCTGGGGAGAGGGAAGTCTGGGCCTCCCTACTTAGGCTGCTACCCCCGCGACCCGACCCCGGATAAGCGGAAGAAGATGGATGGATGGATGATAGAAGATATATATATTTTATCATTCAATTATGTTCGTTTTTGCAAACAAAATGATAAAATAATGAAAATTCCTTCCAAACAGTCTGAAATTAAAAACAGCTTTTCTCTCTGAAAAATCTGACTACAAGCAAATGCAACATTTGTGATGTAGGAAGGAGGACCCAGAGCCATATAAAGTGAGAGTTGCGACACTTCCATAGAGTTCCATTGTAAGAATGGAATGCGGAAGTCACGTGGGTCATGGAGGGGGCGATTTGTTCCATGGCTCTGTTTTACAGTCTGACGCTGCCTGCAGTAGCGCTCCGTCGCCGCCAGAGGGTGCAGCTCCACAAGGTTTCCATAGCCGTAGTTTGGAACGATTGACCGCCTGTCGGCAAGTTCAAAGAGTGTCGGAACTCTCACTTTATATGGCTCTGGGAGGACCTTCACTCTGCATCTGCCATTAACTCATAACGCATTCTCTGCCAGATCGCCTTTTTTTTGGTAAAACTTAAAAAATGCCGGTTCGTTGTGTCGCATTTGGGTGTTCTAATATCATCAGTGAACAAAGATGAAAAACTTAGTCAAAAATGGAATAAATAAAGCTGCCCCCCCCTCGGACTGAGCTCCCTGTTTCCTGAACAGGTAAGAGTCAAATACTGTACATATGGGTGCAGACCTAAATTAGAACCTGCTGTTTCTGCTCCTCTAACTTCCTGCTTCCAAAACTAAAGACAAATAGCTCAAATCTTAACTTAGATTGATAATTTTGTTGTTTTATTTCTTTTTCGCCATGAATATTTATATGGGGCGTTCTAAAGACATTCTCCTTCCTACGTCACAAATGTTGCATTCGCTTGTAGTCGGATTTTTCAGAGAGAAAGCGGTTTTAATTTTTAAATTGGTTTGAAAGGAATTTTCATTAATTTATCATTTTGTTTGCAAAAACGAACATAGTGGAATGACAAAATATATATGTCGTCTATCATTTCATGCAAATTTGTAAGATGATGTCAGTGGACCTTTAAGATCAAACCCAATCCTAACATAAATGCTGCTCATCATGACACTAGTGCTGTTCAAAATTAGGTCTAGTATTCAGTGGAGGAGTGTGTATATTTCCTGGTGCCTTTCATGACAGTTTTGAAGTAAGATCATTTCACGCTGAGAAATGATGGAGCTATAAAGTTGAAAATAT
>JBBPBX010031964.1:9579-23911 GCA_038048925.1 Garcialebias charrua | reverse complement strand
TTATATATTATATATTATATATATATATTAAAATAAACTACTAATTACTACCTACTTGTACTACCATTCTTACTTTGTGGTTTTTCACTTAAAATGAGAAGTGACACAGGGGGCTGAATCAAAACACAAGGGATGTAAAAAAAATAACCTACAAGGACAAATAAGATAAAAGGATAAACTGAAAGGACCATTAAAAAAAAGAATAAACACAGACTATGACCATTTTGCTTCAGGCAGATGAGTTCAAGTATCTGGTTATTTTATTCTTGATGGAGTGATGAATGGACCGAACAAGAGACGAAGCAAAAGATCAGAGCCTCGTCTGCAGTAATGAGGGCAATGCTCCGGTCTGTCATGGTGAAAGAGCTGAGTTGAAAGGCAAATTTTTCCACTCGCAAGTCCATTTTCATCTAAAGTCCATTTTTTAAGTGAGATGTGGATTGCGACAGAAATGGTGAGTTCCTTGATAGAAACCATACTGAAATGAGCTTCCTTTGTAAGAGGGTCCAGCTCAGCCACGATTGTGTGTGAAGAAGTAGGTGTGGCCTAAAACCCCACAGTGCTAAATTCTGGTCCTGAAAATACATTATGGCAGTTCCCATAAACTGTATCCTGGTGACTTCAAGTCCCAACAAGAAAAGGCAGGGAAACTTGTTCTAGTGTAAAACAGTAATATATGTCATTGAGTGTGAATGTGAATATTTTATTAAATAAAGCCAGAGTTTTATCTGTCTATACTGGTCAGGAAGTATTTCCTTCTATCGTTATTGACTTGTCACAGACAAGAGCCTCTCCCTAAAAACTGAATGTGTCCGTGATGTTTGAGATGACAGGCAACAGATTAGAACACAGAGAGCCTTCTGAAAGCAGGGAACTGCAAAGTTTGGGGCTCCCTCAGATTGGTGTTGGTGTTGTTTTCCCACAGGGCGCTCTGCCGCACACCGCTCCTGACACTCAGCTGTCAGAAAACTGAGGATGGAGATGTGTTGATGCACGCCTGCCAGAAAATCACAGCCCAACTGCTTGGTGCCAAAAGCCACACGAGCATGGCAGGTGAGACAGTGCCTTACACTCCCCCTGCAGGAGAAGGACGAAGCGAGGGCGTGATGTGAAGCAGTGAAGATCAAGGCTGAATCTTTAAAAAGTGATTTGCAAAAACTGGGTCAGTCTGACAATGATGCATGTAGCAAAAACTGAGTGCGTCGTATGTGTCGTCTTCTACAAGCTCATCTTTGACGACATGAAAAAACTAAAGCACTTCTGAGTGCTCTTGATTAATTATGTAATTAGGCATTTGTTTATATTGACTAATTTGACTTCCAGCAGGCGCCAACTACACAATAAAGCCCGTTGTTCTACAAGCCTTCCTGTCTCTAAAGATTTTTTTCCTGAAGAGTCTGACATGTAAACAAAAGAGCAGGTGGTTAGTCACAATGAGGCAAAGGAATAAAACCATCCGTGCATAGAATTGTGTGCTTTTTCCTCTGAGCTCCCAATCTTTCACATTTCTGACTGTGAGCGTGGACGTATGATGATCATACATTGCATGGTGCAGCTGCTGGACTCCATTCCTTTTTAAGAGAATAACACAAAATTCAAAAAGTTCTCAAAAGACTAAAGCATGTTAAGTACTAAGCTTATTTCATAGGTTAACAAAAGAAGCATTGCTTGAAAAATACATAATGTCTGCAACCTTGCATACGTAAATATTAGATAAAAATGTAAGATTTGTTAGCACTCAAAGTACTGTATATCTTTGAGATGACTCTCAGCTAATGCCACACTAAATTTTATCTTAATATCCACAAAACGAATTATGTTATCACCAGTTTTGTGTTTGCTAAGGGTGTGGCAACCAGCTTAAGTTGAGTTAACTCTAAATTTATCACTTGGTGATGTAGGTAGATAAGGAAAGTGCCAGCATGAGGAAAGGGAAGATCAGAAACAATCTTAGCACAAAAAGCAACATAAATAGACATAAGACATATACATTTATGCATAGAGGACAACAAAGGCAACAAAGCAATGGACACTCCAGAAAGTCCCAAAGTTTTGATAAGGTGGTACAGTGTCTATCAGCATCACAATTCTGATAAGGCCACAGACCAGCGGGGAGGCCAAATTCAGATGAACAACAATTGTTTGGGCTGCCAGACTGATTCAAGTTCTGATGGTACATTCAATGGCAAATCCAAATATCCAGATTTATGGACATTCTGCCCGGTCCGTGCTCGAATAGCTTTCTCCAAGATTGAATCCTTCATGCTGGTGAGTTCCAGGAGCTGCAAGTGGCCTATGATTCTCAGAAATTGTGTTCAGCTTGTGGTTGAGCTCGTTAAGCATCTGAGTCTGAGCGCTCGAGGCACAAATTAATCTTTCACATTAGGCTGGCAGCTTTACCATGACCAAAACTGCTGCCTTCCTAATCTGTCAATATTCTAAGTATCCACCAATTCCAAAAACCAAAAGCCCTGTTATCATAAATCCAATAATGTACACATCTTCTACATCCTCCGCGGACAGAACAGATAGGCACACCATCTTCCACTCCTCCCAGGAATCAATGGCATACCTAGCAGCATGGGTCCCTTCAGGGCATAAGGGCTCTCCAGCACCCTGTCATCTGGTGGAGAAAAAAATTATCAATTGCGTTGAGGGACAAGCTGACCACATCCATAATAATTTTCAATTTGGAAGATATGTAAAGAGAGGCTCTGAGATTGACAGGACAAGACAGCATAAAAGCAGGCGAGAGGGTAAGAGCGAACATCTTCATCAAGAGTGAACGAGAGAATCTTTATTAATCTTGATTAATTATGTATTAATTCATCATCACTGTGAGCTCATCACTGTGAGCTTTACGTAAAATCTGGCTGGTCATCTCTCAGCACTCGCAGATACACTCACTGGATATCCTTCATCTACAAGACCCTCCTAAACCTGGTCCCGTCATACCTCACCTCCTTAATACAAACATCACACAGTCATTACTCCCTGCGCTCTAACGATTTAGTCCTCCTGTCAGTTCCTCCTGTCAGAACTGAACTAGGAAAAAGAGCGTTCAGCTTCGCCGTCCCCTCAGCCTGGAACAACTTACAGAAAGATCTGAAACTATCAACATTCATCTCTCCTGGATCCTTTATGTCAACCGTAGTAGAAAATGTCATCAAGAAACTTGACCATTGCAGATGTTTCTAACCACTACTTATCCAATATACATGTCATTGTTGTTTTTTTTGTCTGCTTGTTTTGTATATAATGTATATAGAAATCTGTCATATCCTGTTGGTTTTGAACTGTCAACATCTGTTTACTGTGATTGTAGTTTTCTTTATTTTCTTTTTGATAAGTGCAAATGCCTATTGCCAATGTGACGTGTGCTGCTGACCACTTGACCAGGTCACCCTTGTAAAAGAGATCTCGATCTCAATGGGCTCTACCTGGTTAAATAAAGGTGATTGATTGATTGATTGATTGATTGATGTAGTCAGGTATTTGTTAATATTGTGGTGGCTATCTTGAATGAGGTGTTGTTGAAGTACATCTGGTGACTATTTTCTGAGTTACATTAAAATCTGTCCAGTGGATTGTGACATATTTTGCTTACGACAAACACAAGCACAAACAGCCATGGGAAAAAGCATCATTGCCCTTTCACTTTTGACAAAGAGCAATAAAAATGTCCATAGTTGGAAGACAAGTCAACAAGATTCAATTCATCACAAATCTTTTCTTCTTTTTTCCCAGCACAACCGCTTTAAATCAATCACACCATAACTTCTCATATCAGCTCAACCATTTATATAACTCACGGAAAATGGATCACAGCACTAATTCTTCATGTTTTCTGTCATGTTTCCACTATTTATCATCATTTATTTATTTCTCCGTGCCTGTTTCCTTCCCTTCAGGGTCACGGTGAGGGGAGCTTATACCAGCAGTCATCAGGCTGCAGAGGCTGGGTGCCCCTGGATGGATGGCCAGTCCATCACAGGACCAACAGAAACACACACTCATCACACACTCGATTTAGGATATCCAATTAAGACAAAAGGCTTGTTTTCAGACCCCAGAGAAAATCTGCAGAGGAACAGGGAAAGCAGAAAGGCCCCAGCTGAGATTCAGACTGTGAGACCACAATGCAAAGTGCTAAACTACTGAGTTGCCCCATTTTACGATTATTATTTATCACATCACATGCTACCAAAGACAAAAGGGCCCATTTTTGTGTGTTCACTGTGTAAGCAAAATACCTCTTGAAACTTTTTATCCTTGTTCTTTTTTTGACTGATCCCTTTTCAGAGGTTTCCACAGCAAGTCATCCTCCTCCATCTCACTCTGTCCTCTGCATCCTCTGTCCTCACTCCAACTACCTCCCTTAACTGCACCCATACATCTCCTCTTTTGTCTTCCCCTTTGCCTTTTCTTGAACCATTAAAAAAGGTTTAATGAAACTCTGGTTGTAATTAAATGTATGGTCATCTTATGGAGTCAATCTCACACAAAATGGCTACAACTCAGTAAATCTTACAGATATTGAGCCAGTGGTAGTAGCTAAGAGTTGCTTACATCCAGGTCTCTCTTGTAAACGAGTCCTCGAGGCTCAATGGGATTAACCTGCCTAAATAAAGGTTGAAAAAAAACAACAGTGATTTTCAAAGCGGGGGCCGCGGCCCCTGGGGGGCTGCCAGGGGGCCTCTGAAACCTGGAAAGAAGATAAAAATGCAAAAACATTTATATTTTCTTCAATTAATTTTTTATTTTTTAATTACTGTAATAAAATAAAATCTATTTTTTCAATAATCATTTTAAAATATATTTTATAATAATATATATTTCACCATGCTCATCTTTCTGATTGGCTGTCAGTCAAATGTATCAAGCTGCTTTACTCTGCAAACTAGCATAGCAAGGACAAAATGAAGAAGTTTCTAAAAAGACCAAAATAACCTACCGGCAGCCCTGCTATGGTGGAAACTGATGCAAATAATAATAATAATAATAAAAAACAACAAAGAACTCATGGTCAGCTAAAAATAGGTATGAGGAAACATACATTAAGTATGGCTTTACAGTCATATAGAAAAATGGCCATGATTGCCTGAAATGTGTCCTCTGTCTGGAGACACTCGCAACCGAGTGTTAAAACCTTCAAAAGTTCAGCGCCACTTGAGTGGGAATATAATACATTAAAAAATGTTAGTTAATAACATTTTTATGCTCAGCAGCTGTAATAATTAATTCAATATAGTGAATAAAAGTTAAAACATACTAAAAGTTTATGTTTCTTTTCATATTTGTAGCATTGATTGGGGGTTTGCGAGTGGGGCCTTGTCCAGAAGCTAATGTTGTTTGGGGGGGCCATTGCATGGAAAAGTTTGGGAACCCCTGGCTTACAACACATACTCTGTTCAAGTTCAAGAATCTTTATTATCCCCAAGGGGCAGTTTGTTTCACAGTCAGAAGGCAAAGAAAACCTCCATACTAAACAGAGACATTAAATAACAGTACATCAATCATCACTGTTTGTTGAGAAGCCTGGTCGTTACAGGGATGATGGAGTTTTTCAGTTTGTTCATCCTACATCTGCGCAGCAGATACCTGCGTCCAGATTGAAGCAACCTGAACTCACCATGGAGTGGGTGATCAGGATCTGCCAGAATCAACCTGGCCTGAGCGCTCTACATTGCATGACATGTTTTCTTAAAGGTTTGGCATTTCATTTAACAGTCAACCCTAAAGGTCTTTGGGCAAAATTTCCCCTAAACCAATGGAAAAATGTTAATGGAACTTTTCAGAAAGATATTAAAACTGATATGATGATTTTCATCTAAAACTCTGGCCTAAAATTTAGTACCGTATTTTCCGGTGTATAGGTCGCACCTTTTTATGGTTTTTTCAAGGCCTGCGACCTATACTCAGGTGCGACCTATATATGGCTTGTTATCACTTTCGGTGAAACAAATTTTTAAATCCAGCTCATTTCACAATTACGTTCATTTATTAAGGAAAAGTTCAGCTCAGACATATATTTGCTATAATTTTTATCAAACAAATAATTGTTTTTAAGTGTTAATCTTCCTCTGTGCGCTCCTGTGGCAGACATTTGCAGCAGAGCTAAACGTAGGTGCGACCTATACACCAGTGCGACCTATCTAGGGATTTTTCCAATCTATTGGTGATAATTGGCCAATGAGACCTATACACAGGTGCGACCTATACACCAGAAAATACTGCAGTTGTTAGGTGTTTTTAAAGTAATGCTAGGTTTTTGTTGTTAGGGTTAGGGTTACAAATTAAGTGAGACTTGTGTTGCTGAACGTTTAATAAGAACAGGCTGTTGGAACTTGGAAGACAACATTTCTACAAGTTCCATGTTTCTGCAACACAAAACAAAAAGTCAGATTGGGGAGAAAATCCCAGGAGTTTGTACCCAATAATATACTAGAGTGTGAAAAAGTCTTTGCCATCCTACAGTGTGGAGCCCTGTATTCTCCTGTTGATTCCCAGAGGAGGGATATTTTAATGAACCCCCAAGTGATGACTTCCAGAAGTTGATTTTTTTTTTCTTATTCTTTCTTTTTTGAAGACCAATCATTTTACCTTGATGCCAGAAACTCCCCAGATGATCGTAACCCCTCCTGAACCCAGACTCGGCTGGAAACAGAACTTTTTCCTTGCCACTACATTTCACTGGGGAAAACTCATCTGAATCATAAAAAAAAGCAAAGCTGAGCCTCGTGCAAAAACAATTCCCAGGTGTCGTGAACATGTCCTGGAATTCAAATTGTATTGAGCTGTTCTTTGAACACAGCTTCTATCAAACAGGAAGAGAGGATCATTTGATCAACTGTGTGAACTGCGTGAAGACATTTTTACTACATGTTGAAACTCTCAACACTAAATTAAACAGGGAAGCAATAATCAAATGTCTATGAAACTTCTTCAACAGTGCATTGACATCCCCATGCTTCATAAAATATGCAACCCCAATTCTGAAATAAACTGCACTTCTAGAAACCATTGATGCTTCATATGGTTTAACATTGGTTTTGCTGAAATATGCAAGGTCCATCCATCCATCCATCCATCCATCCATCCATCCATCCATCCATCTTCTTCCGCTTATCCGGGGTCGGGTCGCGGGGGTAGCAGCCTAAGTAGGGAGGCCCAGACTTCCCTCTCCCCAGCCACTTGGAGCAGTTCCTCCGGGGGAATCCCAAGGCGTTCCCAGGCCAGCCGAGAAACATAGTCCCTCCAGCGCGTCCTGGGTCTTCCTCTGGGTCTCCTCCCGGTGGGACGTGCCCGGAACACCTCACCAGGGAGGCGTCCAGGAGGCATCCTAACCAGATGCCCGAGCCACCTCAACTGGCTCCTCTCGATGTGGAGAAGCAGCGGCTCTACTCCGAGTCCCTCCCGGATGACTGAGCTTCTCACCCTATCTCTAAGGGAGAGTCCAGCCACCCTGCGGAGAAAACTCATTTCAGCCGCTTGTATCCGAGATCTTGTTCTTTCGGTCATAACCCAAAGCTCATGACCATAGATGAGGGTGGGAACGTAGATCGATCGGTAAATTGAGAGCTTTGCCTTTTGACTCAGCTCTCTCTTCACCACGACAGACCGGTACAGCGCCCGCTTCACTGCGGACGCTGCACCTATCCGCCTATCGATCTCACGCTCCAGTTTTCCCTCATTCGTGAACAAGATCCCGAGATACTTAAACTCCTCCACTTGGGGCAGGACCTCCTCCCCGACCCGGAGAGGGCATGCTACCCTTTTCCGGCTCAAGACCATGGCCTCGGATTTGGAGGAACTGATCCTCATCCCGGCCGCATCACACTCGGCTGCAAACCGCTCCAGTGAAAGTTGTAAATCACGAACTGATGAAGCCAGTAGGACCACATCATCTGCAAAAAACAGAGAAGCGATTCTAAGGTCACCAAAACGGATCCTCTCAACACCTTGGCTGCGCCTAGAAATTCTGTCCATAAAAGTTATGAACAGAATCGGTGACAAAGGGCAACCTTGGCGGAGTCCAACTCTCACCGGAAACGAGCCTGACTTACTGCCGGCAATGCGGACCAAGCTCTGACACCGGTCGTACAGGGACCTAACAGCCCTTATCAAAGGGCCTGGTACCCCATACTCCCGGAGTACCCCCCACAGAACCCCCCGAGGGACGCGGTCGAATGCCTTCTCCAAGTCCACAAAACACATGTAAACTGGTTGGGCAAACTCCCACGCACCCTCCAGGACCCTGCTGAGGGTGTAGAGCTGGTCCAGTGTTCCACGACCAGGACGAAAACCACACTGCTCCTCCTGAATCCGAGGTTCGACTATCCGACGGACCCTCCTCTCCAGAACCCCTGAATAGACCTTACCAGGGAGGCTTAAGAGTGTGATCCCCCTATAGTTGGAACACACCCTACGGTCCCCCTTTTTGAATAGGGGAACCACCACCCCAGTCTGCCAATCCAAGGGAACTGCCCCCGATGTCCACGCGATATTGCAGAGTCGCGTAAGCCAACACAACCCTACAACATCCAGAGCCCTAAGGAACTCCGGGCGAATCTCATCCACCCCCGGAGCCTTGCCACCGCGGAGCTTTTTAACCACCTCGGCGACCTCAGCACCAGAGATCGGAGAACCCGACCCAAAGTCCCCAGGCTCTGCTTCCTCAGTGGAAGACGTGCCAGTAGGATTGAGGAGGTCTTCGAAGTATTCCGCCCACCGACTCACAACATCCCGAGTTGAGGTCAGCAGCACGCCACCTCCACCATAAATGGTGTTGGTCTCGTACCTCTTTCCCCCCCTGAGACGCCGGATGGTGGACCAGAATCGCCTCGAAGCCGTACGGAAGTCATTCTCCATGGCCTCTCCGAACTCCTCCCACGCCCGAGTTTTTGCCTCAGCAACCACCCGAGCCGCATGCCGCTTGGACTGCCGGTACCTATCAGCTGCTTCCGGGGTCCCACAAGCCAAAAAGGCCCAATAGGACTCCTTCTTCAGCCTGACAGCATCCCTCACTGCCGGTGTCCACCACCGGGTTCGAGGGTTGCCACCACGACAGGCACCAACAACCTTGCGGCCACAGCTCCGATAAGCTGCCTCGACAATAGAGGCGCGGAACACGGCCCACTCGGACTCCATGTCCCCCGCCTCCCTCGGAACGTGTTCAAAGCTCTCCCGGAGGTGGGAGTTAAAGCTCCGTCTTACGGGAGACTCTGCCAGACGTTCCCAGCAGACCCTCACAATACGTTTGGGTCTGCCAGGTCTGACCGGCATCCTCCCCCACCATCGGAGCCAACTCACCACCAGGTAGTGGTCAGTAGACAGCTCCGCCCCTCTCCTCACCCGAGTGTCCAAGACATGCGGCCGCAGATCAGATGAGACGACAACAAAGTCGATCATCGAACTGCGACCTAGGGTGTCCTGGTGCCAAGAGCACATATGGACACCCTTATGCTTAAACATGGTGTTCGTTATGGACAATCCATGACGAGCACAGAAGTCCAATAACAGAACACCACTCTGGTTCAGATCAGGGGGGCCGTTCCTCCCAACCACACCCCTCCAGGTCTCACTGTCATTGCCCACGTGAGCGTTGAAGTCCCCCAGTAGAACAAGGGAGTCCCCAGGAGGCGCACTCTCCAATACCCCCTCCAAGGACTCCAAAAAGGGTGGGTAGTCTGCGCTGCCGTTTGGTGCATAGGCACAAACAACAGTCAGAGCCCGTCCCCCCACACGTAGGCGAAGGGAGGCTACCCTCTCGTTCACCGGGGTGAACCCCAACGTACAGGCACCAAGATGGGGGGCAACCAGTATGCCCACTCCTGCTCGGCGCCTCTCACCAGGGGCAACTCCAGAGTGGAAGAGTGTCCAACCCCTCTCAAGGAAACTGGTTCCAGAGCCAGAGCCATGCGTTGAGGTGAGTCCGACTATTTCTAGTCGGAACCTCTCAACCTCACACACTAGCTCAGGCTCCTTCCCCACCAGAGAGGTGACATTCCATGTCCCAATGGCCAGCTTCTGTAGCCGAGGATCAGACCGCCAGGGTCCCCGCCCTCGGCCGCCACCCATCTCACATTGCACCCGACCCCTTTGGCCCCTCCCACAGGTGGTGAGCCCATGGGAAGGGGGACCCACGTCTCCTCTTCGGGCTGTGCCCGGCCGGGCTCCATGGGTAAAAGCCCGGCCACCAGGCGCTCGCCAGCGTGCCCCACCTCCGGGCCTGGCTCCAGAGTGGGGCCCCGGTGACCCGCGTCCGGGCGAGGGAAAACTTAGTCCATTAATTGTACTCATCATAGGGGTTTTTGCAAGGTCTTCCCTGAAAAATATGTCACCTGGAAGGAAGCAAGCATGTGTTGTTCTAAAACATGCAAGCACATTTTTATATGGATGGTTATTTTACAGAAGTTTAAACTGGCCATTCTATGAGCAGTAATGCACCTCCATACCATCAGAGAGGCATGCTTTTGAACTGTGTGCTAAGAATAGAACCTTGCCTCTTTATGGGTTTGTGAGGTTTTCAGCGGCTTTGGATGTTGTCAGTCCATACAATGGGCGTTATTAGCTGTTATCATCCCCATATATAGTGGCAAAACTGTCCAATCTACCTCCTAGCATGTTTTTAAAAAAAAAAGGTTATCAGCATTATTATCGCTGTGAGTAGGCATTGTGTTTCCGTAATCCTGGAAGTTTTTTTTTTTTTTCAGCTTATGTAACCGTTTTCCTAAACCTAACCTTACACCTGACCCAGAGGACCAACCCCAAACCTAACCCCCTTACCCTTGTGCCTAAACCAAACCCAGACCCTAAATCTAACACCAGAGGCTTTACTATAAACTTTAACACGTAGCAAAAGAGGGAGCCTGCTGTCATTGCTACCAACGGTGACAACGCACCTTTAAACCTAGTAGGAGGTACAGGAGGGGCAGTCTGACTGCTACGTATGGGGATGATAATAACTGATAATGGCCATTTAATGGTTGATAACGTTCAAAGCGGGTGACGTTTTCAAACAAATATTTATTATTTTCTTTACACTTTACATTCTGTGCAGATTCAGGGTGCTTCGTGCTTTACCTGGCTTCTGCAGCTCCTGAGTGCATGGGCGGAGCCAACAGCATCACACCTGTTCCTGATCCTGCTCTGCTGGAGGACTGCTGTATACAGGACAGAAGTTCATCACTGGATCATTGAAGCTCTTGGGAACTTTGTGACAGCCACTACTACAAGTACCTTCATTCCTTGAGACTACTAACCTGTGATTTTCTTTGTGTTTTAGTCAAGACCTGCTCCGTTGTTTTTTTTAAGCACCTGTGAACACTCACCTTCCTCGAGTCTCCTTGAGTCTGTCTGTAACCACTTACCTCTTGAGTCCCTGGAACAGCCTGAGATCAGTCCCACCTGTTGACACTAAGCTGCTCTCCTGGTCCGCCCTGCCTCACTCCTACGATCACTCACATGTACCCCACTGGAACCTCCACGCTCTTCTTCAAAGCTGCTCCAAGCTAAGACAAACTGGCAAAAGTAATTATTGAAAACTCTGCTCCATGGATCCCCATACGGACCTGAGCTCTCTGTCCTTGCACATAATCCCCTGTGTAACATAAATATCTTCACTTCACAGTAAGCTGTACCTTTTCAATCAAGTGTTGGGCCCTCTCTGTCTGTTTGCTTATTCTGGGTTTAAAAACTAGTCAGTTTGTGATGCATTCCAACTTTTTCATAGCAGGTGCTGTTTTTAATATTTAAAAACAAGAGTTAATGTTTACAAAATTAAAATAAACCCATGTTTAAATATGTAAAAAAAAATCTCAAGCACTGTTATAATTTCTTTATGACTGGTTTTGTAAGAGTTACAGTTTTGTTGTGTCTGGTGAAAAAATAAAATAAAGTTAAGCCACCCTAATATCTGCATGTTTCTGACAAATAGCTGCAGTTTACTTTTGTACCCGTAAGATTCAGCCATCAGAAAGCATTTGTCAAAGCTTGCACACAATGACTGACGGACAGAAGAACAAATCAGATTTTCAGAACTGTTTCTCTGAGCAACAGCTCTTAGCTCGCGGCTGACAAAAGTCTGCTCCAGAGCTGTGGCGAGTGTGTTCGGGGAAATCACACGATGAAGACCTGAGGTGACTGGTTCATGTGCTGACAGAGTCCTGTGATTTTGGCTTGAATCTGAGTATGAATCCATAAATACAGTCAACTCTGGGCAGAAGGCTAAGTTTAAGCTAAATTTTGGAAATCAAAAAGATGAGTGATTAATCCAAAATTTAATTTAAGAAACTTTGATGCTTTTTGAGATTTTATTTGGTGTTTTTATTTGCAAAAGGTGACAGTAGAGTAGGCCTGGTCAAAAGGATGACTTGCACCAAGACTGGCTCCAGAGCAAGACAGAGCGTCCTCAGGGTACCTCAGCTGAAATGTAGAGTTGCATTTGGGCCCAAAAAATTCGATCCAACCCGGCCTCAGCCCGTAGTCATCATCATAATAATAATAATAATAATTTTATTTAAAAGCGCCTTTCAGGACACCCAAGGACACTTAACAAATCAATACAGTGTGATACAGATCAAACATTATCAGCGACAAATTGAAATATAAAATACATAAAGATTATAAAATGCAAAATAATAAAAATACATTTAGTAAAGTTAATGATAAGCTAGTCTAAAGAGATGTGTTTTCAGGGCTGTCTTGAACAGAGAAAGGGAGGTGGTGTTTCGAAGGTCTGGCGGTAGAGCGTTCCAGAGGTGAGGGGCAGAGCAGGTGAAGGCCCTGCTCCCCATGGTGGAACCCCATGGTGGAACCCCAGAACCCCACCGGACCCGATGAATTAACAGTAATTACAAGTCCGAACCCAAAAAATATACTTTTTTTAATCAAGCTTTGACTGCTTATAAAGTTATTAATGGTCGGCGGACACGCGCGGCTGAATTAAAGGGGCTGAAGATCGGAGCTGAGGGGGTGTTTGTCCTTTCATGGCCATCAAAGCTCGTTAAATTCCTTCTTCTGGCTGCATTCTGCATTATTCAGACATAGACCCTGCTCTGACATGTCTACTTTGGGATCTCACCTGTTTGGGTTGTTGGCCACGCATGTCCGCTGAGTGCAGCGGCAGAATGAACGTCCATTCGGGTGATGGATCGCTGTCTGGCAGTACAGTCCCATCTGAAGCTTAAATGAACTTTTTACCTCTTTCAAGGTTGGTCAGTGCATGGTCAAATGGCCGCGTGAGGCTGGTGAATGTATGGCAAGCCCTTTTGACATCTAATTGGAGTTTATGGCAAGCCATGTTGCCACATAATTGTATTGTGGCTGATCTGCTGACGCAATCAAAAGCCTGACACCGACCCGGCCCGCCCATCCAGTGCATTGTTAGGGTCCGGCCCGGCCCAAATTTGGGTCGGGCCAAACTGGACTGGGAGCCCAGGTTAGAAATGACAGCTCTACTTCAATGCACACTGAGGCCAGATTTTATATAGAGTGACTTTGATTTATAGTTTACTTCTGGATGTGAAGCTCTGTCTTTTTTAAATGTTCCACAATCAGAAAGTTTTATATCCTGAATGAAAAGCAGAAAAAAATGAATTTTACACACTTTTTTGATCATTTATCTGTAGCTGTGACAATGTCCGGCACTCATCACTAATACAGATGAAGATTTATTCCTTTCCTGACATGTCTGCCCTTTTTCTAATGAAGGAAGGCAACGGTGGAACAAGTTGCTCCTCTTCCTCTGTTTCTTCAACTAATTTGGAAATACCACCAGCCCTCCGGAGGCGGTAAATATTTCATATAACACTGCTGGTCTTTAAGAATGGGATGCTTTGTGCTCTGGCATTAATTAACATAAATATGGGCAGTTTTCCGCTAAATGCATTCATCAAACTTCATTTAAACGTGGACAAATTGAAACAACACTGAGAGATGTGGCTGGTAGCAGAGTTTGAGGTTACAAACTTTAAAAAGGAACAGATAATAAACAATGTTAAGGAGTTTTTGAACAAAGTTTACGGATGTTTTTAACTACTATGGCTGAGAATGTTAACTCTGCCCATGAACCATATGTTTAGGGGTAAGTAGAGAGCTGGATGAGGAGTGTGCAGCTGTCTTTTCAAGGACGCCTCAGAGTCTGTGAGCTCGGCTGAACTGCTAAGCGTATAAAAACAAGTTTCACACGCAGCTCATGACAGATTCTCGTAACTGTTTTTCATGCGTACCGTACTTTTCGGCATATAAGACGCAGATTTTTTTACTCATTTGAATGTCCTACGGCTTATACGCCGAAGCGTCTTATTTATGGATTTTTTCCTATATTTTT
>JBBPBX010031963.1:23508-34185 GCA_038048925.1 Garcialebias charrua | reverse complement strand
CTTAAATTTTACACCTTATACCTAGTTTTAATTTACACCTTTTACCTAGTTTTAGTTTACGTTTAGCGTTTCATCAGTATAATCGAAATGTTGCTGCAACAAAATCCGTGGAAAATTGTGGCTTGCTTGACGATTTTTGCAGGTATAACTTATGGGGCAATTTGCTTGTATGAGTATTTTTGTGTCTTTCCTAGGGAAGGGAATTATCCTCCCTTAAGGTACGTTCACACCGAATGCGTTTTGAGCTGCAGGAGCGTCCGGTTTGGACATTCAAAAAATAAAACAAAGCAAAAAAATTGGAGAAACGTTTCGTCTTTCATCCGAAAGACTTCCTCAGTCTGAGCTGCTGTATTCAGCTCAGTCTTATAAATAGCACCCTCTCACAGTGGATCAACCAGTTGGCTGATGACAGCCGAAACCAGCCGCTCACATGATCAAGTAGGACCATCAGCCTAACGATGGATCGTTAGCACCCTGATGGTTGTTTGCTATTCACAGAGGGCTGAGTGATGCCAACAATAACAGCATTGTAAGAGGGGGACAGTTGAACCTGCAGGCCTCCACCCCTGTTTTATGATGGACGGTTTATTTTCACAAAGATGGCCTCCTTTACTCCTCTCTCAAACCATCACTCCTCTCTATCAAGGATGTGAACATCTTCATCCCTGAAAGAGTGACCGCTGTCGTAGAGATGAGTGTAGACCGCACAGTCCTGACCTGATGATGTTGATCTTCTGTGCTGGGCCATCCTTTTGGCCAGTGGCTGTTTAGTTTCCCCGATATAAGACTGATCACAGCCCTCCTGATACTGAACAGCAGAGGACCAGACTTAGTTTTTTTAGATTTTTCTACCTGGATTATTGAGCATGCATCAGGGTGTTTATCAGAACAGTTTGTACACTAACATTTGTTTATGTAGATGCATAATCCCCCTCCCCCCCCCATTTCAGTCTGCCCGGAAGAGCAGCCTGTTGTCCAGCTGGAAGGTGAGAGTCTGGCATGGCGTGGTTAAGCCATGTTTCCATGAGACAGAATATAGCACAGTTCCTCATCTCCTCTAATACACTCACTCTTAGTCACAGAAGATCAAGCTTGTTTTCAAAAGATCAGACATTGGCCAGGAACAGGGATGGAATTGGTGGTCTGTTAGCATTAGCCTTTAGCCTTGCTAGTACTCCACCTCATTTTCCTTTCTTTTTCATCCACGCACATCACTTCCTTTTTCCCTTAAGCCCCCCGTATAGCTCTGTGTACATCCATACGCAGAGGTACGCACGTACTACACAGAGGTACAAGCGTATCCCCACAGGGCATGTACACGCAAAGCTCTAATTTTACAACCACGTACGCAAATGCGGTGTCGCACAATAAACTGCCCGGCGACGGACTGTTTTGTATGCGACACCAATGTATTAAATTCCCCCTTCTTCATCCTTGATGTGGCCTTTTCTTTTGTTTTTTTGCCAAAAGGCAAGTGATTGCTTCCTCCTCCGTTGACTCCATGACTGAAATGATGAGAAATGAACAAATTTGTCATGAACGAATTAAACTCAGGTCCAGCGTGGCTGCGGGAGGGTCTGGAGATTTCCTGGTGTGCTGGTCTGATGTGTGGGCTGCAGGACCAGCGCTCCCTGTTTTGTTTTTTTTAGAACTTTTTATTAACATATAAACACAGAACACCGCTGCAGCTGCAGCTGCCAGCTCTCGCCTTTTTCTCCCGACCTGTCAATCAATGCAGTAGGCGTGTTAGCAAATGACCAATCAGCGACCTCAATTTGTCCCGTAAGTAAACGCTCTTGTCAGGAGCTGCGCTGCAGCTGCTCAAATTACGTGAAGAATTTGGTGCGAAAATGTGAGAATATACGTGAGAACGTATGCTGGGGTGTGGGGCTGTACTCTGAACTACGTATAGTACACGCGTACGGACACGCATATGGACGTACGCAGAGCTATACTGGAGCCTTTAGTGCGCAGTTCCCCTCCACACTGATGTCCCTAGTAGCTATAATCTGCCGAGTATAGCTCTCAGATTGTGGTCATCACTGCTGTTTTTGAAGCCAAATCTTATCTTATGTAATAAGTTTGGTTCATTTATAATTCACATGCTTAACGCGGGCAAAGTCGGGCTCGAAGCTGATGTCAGAACAAAAAAACAACAACAAAGGTTTCCACTGGGAGCCTGAGAAGCTGCTGCTCGATTGTATGTGTCCATTTCAGGTTTTATTTAATTTATTGTAAAGCAGGATTCATTTTCATTGTCATATGTGTAGAAAGGAGGAGGAGTTGAAAAGTTTGATAGCCAAAGGGAGGAAGGGCTTCCTGTGGCGTTCTGTAGAGCACCTCGGTGGCATTGTTTCCAAGTCTGTTTATTATAAGCGACTTTGGACTTATTTTTTTCTAAAGTTGCTTGCAAATGTTGTGAGTTGCCAGTTGCGGACTTTTGGGCTTGTTTTGAACGTGAAACTGCTTATTTGGGCTTGACTTTCTTTCCGAGTGAAACTAGTTGATTATCTCCCAGTTCCATACAATAAAACAAAAGACGAGTGGTAGTAGGTAGTTTGTCCCTTCCAAGCCCCCATTTCCTGTTTATCACTCTCGCCAAAGTTGACAAGGCGACCAGAGGCGCAAACTCTATCAAACACTTGTAGGGAGACTGGTACGGTCAGCAATAATGAACTGTACAGTCCATCAGATGTAAGATGAGCAGGTGTTATCCTGACACAAACTCTTACTTAGTTATTCACGGATTGTCTTCTTTTTCGAATTATACCATAAATTGTGTGACCAGATACGATGTAAGTGATATGAAATGTTAATTATAGTTGACCCATCAAGGAAATTGTGTCATTTATTAACAAATCATTAAAATTACATCATCACATGTACACTTTGATTGATTGATCAGATTCCTATAATTTAAACTTCAGCACAGATGTAAATCACACGCCCGTAATTTCTGGGGCGGCCGTGGCGTAGTGGTAATGGCAGTCGTCCCCCGATCGGAAGGTTGGAGGTTCGAATCCCGGTTCCCCACACCATGTGTCGTTGTGTCCCTGGGCAAGACACTTAACCCCGAGTTGCTCCCGGTAGGACTGGAAAGCGCCTTGCATGGCAGTCTGCCGCTACCGGTGTATGAATGTGTGTATGAATGGGTGGATGGTTGGTATTGTAAAGCGCTTTGGGGCCCCTCATAGGGGGCTGGAAAGCGCTATATAAATAAGCTCCATTTACCATTTACCATTCTAGGAACAACAGAATACCATACCATACTATATTTATTTCTAAAGCACTTAAAAATACAACATCAGCCGTCCGAAGTGCTGTACAAAGACATAACAAGCACAAAACAATAAAAACGATCATATAAATAATCAGAACATCACAAGTAAAAAAATACAACATTAAAACAGAGATGCGAACTCACTCTAGGTTAAAAGCCAATGAAAAAAGATGTGTTTTTAAACAAGTTTTAAAAACAGAGATTGATGGGGCCTGCCTGACCTTCAGTGGCAGCTCGTTCCACAATTTAGGAGTCAGGGCTGAAAAGGCTCTGTCTCTTCTGGATTTATAAAAGGTTTTTGGGACTGCTAAAAGTATCTGGTCAGAGGATCTAAGAGCACGTGATGGCATGTAAAGGTGAAGCAGTTCAGACAAATAAGAGGGACTAAAACCGTTCAAAGACTTAAAAACAAACAATAAAACTTTAAAATGGATTCTAAACTGAACAGGAAGCCAATGAAGGGACATTAAAACTGGAGTGATGTGCTCACGTCTGCCTGTACCAGTCAAAAATCATGCAGCAGCTTTCTGTACCAGCTGCAACCGTGAGAGCGAGGCCTGGGTAACTCCAATCAGAAGAGAGTTACAATAATCCAGCCGTGAAGTAATAAAAGCGTGGATTGCTGTCTCTAAGTGGTGCCTAGAAAGGAGGGGCTTGATTTTTGACAGGCGTCTCAGTTGAAAGAAAGAAGACTTAACCAGGCTATTGATATGACAGTCAAGTTTAAGGCAGGGGTCAATTTTCACTCCTAGATTTGTCACAATCGATTTTTCATATGGGGCAAAAGAGGAAAAATCAAAGGTGGTGGGTCTGTTAGGAGCACTAGATTTAAAGACCATAACCTCGGAATAAAGTTATGGGATCTTAAATAACTTAAAAATAACTTAAATAACACTCATACTGTGGCTGACCACTAGGGGGCTCTACTCACACGAAGATGTCAGGATGTTTTGTTTTTAAAAATATGTAGAAAAATAATATTTACATATTTGTTAATATGCTAAATGTATTTTTTGTAAGAGCTTAAAAGTATGTTATTCAAAGTGTTTAGCAAAATGTTGCTGTTGTTTATGTGTAATGCTAGCCTGGTTAAAACCTCACCCTGTCCTTCACTTCGCTTCAGACTAGGGTCTGGGACCTCTCCATTTTAAAACGATTCTTGCTGGAGGCGTGGGCTCTGCTGAGGAACAAAACCATTGGATATTTTGAACAGGGAAAGCATTCTGCTCCCTCCCCTCAGAGCCACCCCCCGTGCTCTGGTGAACTTGACAACTGCTCCGCCTCCTGCTGCAGCTTTTCTCTTGCTGTCGCGCTGGAAATTCTGTGTTTATATGTTAATAAAACGTTTTAATAAAATACAATAAAACCATGGATCGCTGGTCCAGCTCACCAGAAGACCAGAACATCTGATGGGACTCGGTCAGCAACGTAAAACCCGAGTTTAATTCTCGTGACAGCCATTTCCTTGTTCATTTCAGCGGAGGGAGAGAAGGAGGAGGGCGCGAGCGATCACTTGACTTTTGGCCCAAAAAACAAAAGAAAACTCCAGATAAGGGATTAAGAAGGGGAAATTAATAAATTTGTGTCACATATAAAACAGTTCTGCATCGCTTTGAATGAGAACATGCCGGTGCTCGCTGACTGCGCGCTGGCAGAGCCCTTTTATAGGGCTCTGCGCGCTGGGACAGGTGGGGGCGTGGGTTAGGGTCCAAAACTCCGTCCCTTCTGTTCTCTGATTGGTCCGAACAAAAATCTACCGGAGAAATGGTTGTTAATGAGAGAAGTCCCAGACTGTGCAGTGAAGGGAAATGAGAATTCAGCGGAGCTGTGCAGGAAGGCAAGGGCCAGGCTAGTGTAATGCCATAATAAATGTAATTGTATGTTTATAGTGTTTAAAAACAGCCTCTGTTTTACACAATGTGGTGGGTTGCAAGTTGGGCTTGTTTTAGGCTTGTTTTAATAGAGCGGCTTGCTTGTTTTGGACTTGTTTTCATAGAGCTGGTTGCTTGTTTCTATCGTGAGATCTGGAAACACTGCAGTGGTCTCAGTCTACGACTGATGGTACTGCAGTAAGAGTCCAGCGTGGCATGCAGGGGTTGTGATGTATTTTAATTCAAGACTAGTTATTAGAATTAAGGGTGCCCATTTATAAATTTAAAGCAGCAGCAGTCTTCTGTTTCTGTCACAATTTATAACTGAAAGCTCACACATATAAAACTTGTTGCTGACATTTTGGATCCTTCTTTTCTTTTTCTACCTCTTTTCTTCTTTTCTCCCCATTTCTTCCAAACATCTCTTCTCTAATGTTTCCCATATTGTGTCTTGATGCTGAAATTTTGAAGAGAAAAAAAGGTAAATTTATAAGTCAGTCGTTATTGAACATAACATGAAGTTCTTGACTTAAAAAATAATTTTCAAATTCAACACAACAAAAACAACCTTCATCAGCATTGGAACTCTACATTTTTTTGTGTTTACCTCAGTATTTACCTCAGTGTGTGTGTGTGTGTGTGTGTGTGTGTGTGTGTGTGTGTGTGTGTGTGTGTGTGTGTGTGTGCGTAAACATGCTGTGTGCGTAAACCCGCCCTTCTGTTTTTAAATTAGACCTGTATAGGTGTGTTTGTATTGGCACTTATCTGTCAGCAGAGGATTTCTGTCCTCGGGGTCTAGAGGGATTTCATCCCCAGGTTTGTTGACTGACCAGCAGGTCTCAGGCTTAAATCCTGCCTTCACCTCTGACCCCAACACTAATTGCATATTGCCTGAGTGCTGATGGCTATAATACACCATGGGAGTGAGCAGAAAGCCTCTCAAGGTTGTCTATAAAAGCTACGGAAGCAGCTGAGCCAAAGTCGCCTTGAACCTTTAAGCCTGGACTAAGACCTGTGGCTGTGAGGTGAAATAATGATCACTGGGGGCTCTGAGGCGTTTCCTAAAGAATTAGTGTGCCGTTTGTTTAGTTTTAATCCCTCTGACAAATATAATGATGTTAGTGGTAAGGAGCTGTTGGGATAATGATGCTGGCTCCAGAAAACCTCTGAAACTGAACCCGAATAGCAGAATTTAACAAAAAATAAGTTAATTTAAAAAGTAGAGCAATAAATATATAAATAAATAAGGATTTCAACCTAGTAGATTACCATTTTGATCTTAGTGTACTCAATAGAGAGTATCCAGAAAAAACAAATCTAATGAACTCAGTGTGTGGATCAAAAATATTTCTGATTTTTGGAGTAGAGGTTAAATTGCTTGGTCTATGAAGAAGTTTTGATTCCAATTGTCAGGTTGGTGTAAATGGAGGTTTTGACATGAAAGGAGAATGAAAAGATGAAGCTCGAAGGTAATACTAAAAAAGGCTTTATTTAATTAAAAAGTAAACATATAGCGATGGTGAGTCAACCAAACCGGGGCATCAGAAAGGCAAAGAGGCAGTATTCTGGGAAAATAGCTCACCGTTTCAAGGACAGCAGGGATACACGCAGTCTGTGGCAGGGAATACAGACCATCACAAACTACAAACCACCCCCCCAGACCTGTGACAGCTCAGCCTCTGCGCTGAATGAACTGAATGAGTTCTTTGCTCGGTTCGAGGCAAGTAACAGCACACCAGCACATAAACTCCCCCCCTCTCCTGATGGCCAGGTGCTGACGCTGTCCTCAGACAGCGTAAGGCGATCATTCATCAAGATTAACGCCCGGAAGGCCTCTGGTCCTGACAACATACCTGGTCGTGTGCTGAAGGACTGTGCAGGGGAACTCGCAGCGGTCTTCACGGACATCTTTAACATCTCACTGAGCCAGGCCATCGTCCCCACCTGTTTCAAAGCCACCACCATCATCCCTGTCCCAAAGAAGGCAACGCCCGCATGCCTCAATGACTATCGCCCAGTAGCACTCACCCCCATCCTGATGAAGTGCTTTGAACGGCTAGTCATGAAAAGCATCACATCTGTCCTCCCTGACTCCCTGGATCCCTTCCAATTTGCATACCGACCTAATCGCTCAACCGACGATGCCATCTCCTCTGCCCTTCACACAGCTCTCACACATCTGGACACGAAGGACTCCTATGTTAGAATGTTGTTCATCGACTTCAGCTCGGCATTTAACACCATCATCCCCCAACAGCTCATCCTTAAACTGGACAGTCTGGGGCTGAACACCTCAATGTGTAACTGGCTGCTAGACTTCCTGACCGGGAGACCACAGACAGTACGGGTCGGGAGTAACACATCTAGCACCATCACATTGAACACAGGGGCCCCACAAGGATGTGTGCTGAGCCCCCTTCTATTCACCCTGCTAACACACGACTGCACACCATCGTACAGCTCCAACCACTTCATCAAGTTTGCGGACGACACAACAGTGGTGGGTCTCATCAGCAACAACGATGAGACGGACTACAGGAACGAGGTGAGCCGCCTGGCCTTGTGGTGCGGACACAACAATCTCACTCTCAACGTGGAGAAGACAAAGGAGATTGTTGTGGACTTCAGGAAGAGGGATGCCCAACATGCCCCTCTGACCATCAACAGCACCGCAGTGGAGAGAGTAGACAGCACCAAGTTCCTGGGAGTGCACGTCTCAAAGGACCTGTCCTGGAGCAGGAACACTGCAGCACTGGCAAAGAAGGCTCACCAGCGTCTCTACTTTCTCCGCAAGCTGAAAAGGGCTGGAGCTTCAACCCCCATCATGAGCACCTTCTACAGAGGTGCCATAGAAAGTGTCCTGACCAGCTGCATCACTGTGTGGTTTGGTGCATGTACTGCATCCTGCCGCAAGAGCCTCCAGCGCATTGTGAGAGCAGCTGAGAAGATAGTCGGCACCTCCTTCCCCTCACTGCAGGACTTACACAGCAAACGCCTCACTCGGAAAGCCCACTGCATGGCAGGTGATCCCACACACCCACTACACAGCTGCTTCAGACTGCTGCCATCAGGAAGGAGACTGAGGAGTCTCCAGGCTCGAACCAGCAGACTGAGAGACAGCTCTGTTCATCAGGCAGTCAGGATGCTAAACACTCTGCCTGCTCTGCCCCCCCTCCCATTTGAACTGCCTTAACACTAAAACTTTCTCACACATTACCACACAACACAAAGATTTTAACACTGGACTCTGTGTCATCAAACGGGTTATTCACTAAACTCTCGGTCATGTGCTCATACAGTTTGCACTACTTCTCATACTTGCACTAATGTTTGTATTACATCACTGCCTATAATCATAATACTGTTTACATTCTCTGTTTACATTTATTAATACTGTTTACTTTTATTACTACTGCTTACATGTAATTACTACTGTTTACATTTACACTACTCTAATATCTACACCACTGCTGATACATATACAGTGTGCTCTGAACGGTCTTATTTAGGGATGCCCAATGTGCCTTACTGCATATGCCACTTTTTGCCTCTATAACAACATCAACTACTACCTCATACATATACTGTGTACATTAACTCATACGCTGCTTTGCCACTTTGCAAATGTCAATGCTAGAAACCTTTAGTTTATTTTAGTTATACTTTTTATACTCTTTTTTTATACTAGTATGCAAAAACTCAGGACAGTATTATGTTCATTAAATGTTTAATGTTTTAGTTTTAGAGTTGGTGTAAATTTTCATACTCTTATACCACTATGCAAAAAACTCAGGACAGTGTTAGTTTTACTATTTTATGCTTATGTCTATTATTATATGTTTCAGTGTTTCAATGTTTAGATGTTTACTGTTGCACCGAGGGACTGAGAGAAACGCAATTTCGGTCCTGTGTATGTCCTGTACAGTACATATTGCAGATCTGACAATAAAGTTGACTTTGACTTTGACTTTGAAAATCTCTCTACTAAAACAAAATTATGAAAAATAGGGAACACAGAGGAGAAACACAAGGAACATTATGACGGCATGAAAGACATCGCAGAGCTAAAATTGAGCAAGCATATAACTACTCTGATGGTTGTATACTCTGGTATCTATCAAGGGTCAAGGTCAAGGTTTTCTATATTGTCATTCACATCTCATGTGGTACATGTGGTGAAAAAAATTGCGTACACAGGGTCCCAGTTACATCCAACAAAAGTGTAATTTTAACAAAGTATGTGTTTTGGATGAGTGGGGTCCTGCATGATGCAGGTGGCCCTTTTCCTGCATCTGGAAGTGTAGATGTCTATGATGGTGGGGAGGCTGAGTCCAACATTCTTCTGTACAGCCTTCACCACTCTGCAAAGCTTTTCTTTCACCAGCTGTGCAGCCTCCATGCCACAAATTGATGGTAGAGCACAGGATGCTCTCCACTGCACACTTGTAGCATACCAGAAGCTTTGAACACTAAGGAACTAAGGATTACTGTGCTGCACTTTACTTAGACCCGTCCAAAGCCATTGATACTGTAGATCATAACATCTTATGTCATAAGATGGGCAGCACGGTGGCACAACTGGTAGAGCTGCTGCCTCTCAGCGAGAAGGTTGCCGGTTCAAATCCCGGTCCGGGGCCTTTCTGGGTGGAGTTTGCATGTTCTCCCCGTGCATGCGTGGGTTTCCTCCGGGTACTCCGGTTTCCTCCCACAGACCAAAAAACATGCTTGTTAGGCTGATTGGTGACTCTAAATTGACCCTAGGTGTGAGTGTGAGAGTGGATGGTTGTTTGGTGTGAGTGAGACAGGTCCCTCTTGTAAATGAGTCCCCGTGACTCAACGAGGCTAGCCTGTATAAATAAAGGTTGAATGAATAAGCTCTCAGATAATGGCTTCTCGGATCACACTGTTGTCTGGTTCTCAAACTATCTCTCAGGTCGGAGGCAATGTGTTCAACATAACAGTACTTCATCAAGCTATCAGTCACCAATGGTGTGCCACAAGGCTCAGTTTTAGGTCCCACTCTTTTTACAATTTATATAAATAATGTAGGTCTAAACATTCCTGACACATCCTTTCATCTCTTTGCCAATGACACTGTTGATTATTGCCGAGCTAACACGATTGCCAATATTTTCCAGCTTCTTCAGTCTGCATTTGACATCATTCAGTCAGACTTATTCCATCTCAAGTTGGTGCTAAATGCTGACAAAACCAAAGGGATGTTGTTTCCCGACAGAAAGTTGGTGCCAGAAACTCTTCCTCTTATCTCATCCATGCATGGTGTTCCTATTGAGTTTGTAGATTCTTACAAATACTTGGGAATTTTGGTCGATGCACATCTCTCTTTTAAACCACATATGGAAAACTTGATAAAGAAACTGAAATTAAAACTGCTTAACTCTGAATGCCAGAAAACGCCTTGTAATTTGTACCTTCCTACCGGCCATTGACAATGGTGACATTATGACTTATGTGTAAAAATATCTCTTAATAACATACCATGGGTTACTAAATCAGTTAGTCCTG
>JBBPBX010031963.1:7116-23135 GCA_038048925.1 Garcialebias charrua | reverse complement strand
TATATATATATATATATATATGCATACTTTATAAAGCAATGTAAAATACTAAAAACAGGAACATGTCTGTGTTGGTTTCTGCCATGAACTTAGCAGACGTAAAGCTATTTAATATTTTATGTAATTAATTTATTCATTCATTTAAAAGAGACAAAATAAAACAAATTCATCAACAATAAAACATTGAATGAAAAGAGTGAAGAAAAAAGTTCTTATATCACCCCATTATTTAAAATAATGTATAAAATAACTTTAAACAAACAGTCACTTAAATTAACCACTTTAATATCCACTTTAAAGCTAGGAATAAAAAAAAAAGTTTTGTGTGAGCAGAATTTAATTGTAACTTTGAAACGTATCCAACATTAATAAAACTTACCTCAAGTTGCCTTTTTGGACATGCGTGCATACATGTATATGTGTACGCATTGTACTTGAGAGGAGATCATTACAGCCTCATCTAAAATCAATAATGATGATGATATCGGAATGGGATTAGTATCGGTCGATATCCAGATTTAAGTATCGGGATCAGATCGGATGTAAAAAAAAAAAAGAAAAGAAAAGTGGATCGGTCTATCCCTACTTTTAATACAATCCAACATCACATATTAATTGAGAGGCTTATTGAACAGTTTCCTTTGTGTAACAATTTGATGGGCTGGATCTTGGATTTTTCAAGTAAAAGGACACAGAGTAAGAGTGAATAATTGTCTCTCTGATTTAAAGTACTCTTCAGCAACAAACTCCTCCTGTTTTAGCCAGGTTTCTGTTAGACAGAATAAATCAATATGATGATCAGTTCGTTAATTAACAGGGATTTAGAGGAAAGGGAGCTGATGTTCAATAATCCACATTTAATGATTTTATGGTTTTGCTCTGGTAAAGTAATTGTGTTAATTTTAATAAGATTTTTATGGTTTATATTTTGAGAGCTGAGTTTTGGTTTATTTAATTTGAGCCGTGAGCGAGTTGACACCGTATCAATGGGGTTGTGGGTGGGTAACAGAGGAGAAGCAGCAGAGAGGTGTGGAAGACTACAACTCTGCTTCCTGGACTGGACCCTGGGTTGTCAACAATTTGGGGGATAAACAAAATCAGCCAAATTTCTAGAAAGAAGAGCAGCTCCATCCAAAGTGGGATGGATGCCATCTTTCCGCATCAGACCAGGTTTTCCTCAAAATGAACTCCAGTTATCTCTGTAGCTGCATCATTGTCAGAACACCACCTGGAACCCCAGCGGTGAAACAATGACATACGGCTAAACATGTCATCGCTGGTCAGGTTGGGGAGGGAGCCAGAGAAAGCTACGGAGTCAGACGTGTTTTTAGCAAAGTCACACACCAAAGCAACATTAATTTTAGTGACCTCCGATTGGCGTAACCAGGTGTCATTACCGCCGACATGAATAAAAAGTTTACTGTATTTTGCCTTAGCCTTAGTCAGCAGTTTCAGATACGATTCTATGTCACCCACTCTGGCCCCCAGAATTTGTCTATGGCTGCTGGAGTCCCTAAAGCCACGTTTCGGACTATGGAGCTGCCAATAACCAGGGTTTGCTTCTCAGCGGGTGTGTCACTGAGGGAGGAAAATCTATTAGAAATGTGAACGGGTCAGTGGTGAACTGGGGGCTTATCCTTAGCACTACGCTTGCTCCGGACCATCACCCAGCCGGCCTGGGGTCCCGGCTGCTCAGGGTCTGCTGGAGGACCGCTAACGGGAGCTAGCCTCTGTGGTTTCTTGCTGCCAAAGGGGACCTGGCTAGCTACTCTACAGCGTGGAGTTGAGCTTCCAGTTCAGACAGCCTCTCCTCCAAACCCTTAGCAAAAAGAAGTATACTTGAAGTATACTTTATCTAGTATACTTGAGTACAAGTATAAGTATATAAAGTATACTTCTCAATGTGTACTTGCTGCTGGAACCATATGTTCCATCGCGGGCCCTGAGATCATCTGATCAGATGCTCTTGGCGGTCCCAAAAACACGTCTGAAGCTCCGTGGTGATCGAGCGTTTTCAGTCACCGCCCCCAAACTCTGGAACAACCTCCCCCCCAACATTAGACAGGCCTCCTCCCTTCTCATGTTCAAATCCCTGTTAAAAACCCATCTGTTCTCTCTGGTGTTTCATACTGTGTGAGCTGTCGTAGTGTATATATATTTTTTACTGTTTTTTTTCATTTTAATTTGTTCTTATACATTTTTATGTACTTTTACTACTGTTAATATCATAATTGTTACTATTGGTGTGTGTTACTGTTTCTGTACATTTTTAAACTTTTATGCTGTGTGTGTGAAGCACCTTGATAACAGTTTATCTGTTTTAAGCTGTGCTATAGAAATAAAATTGACTTGACTTGACTTGACTACTTGTAGTATACTATAAGTATACTTTATTGTACTAAATTGGGAAAATTCTAGTTTATAAAAAGTATACTTTAAGTATACTAGTAGTATACTTTTCTTTATACTTCAAATGCACTTGTTATATACTATCCAGTATGAATATCAGCATCCGATACCAGCATTATTTACATATCGGATTTTCCGATACAATCAGACAATATTATTTACAATACTTGGTGTATGTCAGAGAGCATATACATTGCACTCTATGACTTCTGTCATAGCATTGAGTGAGGTAAACCCAGAGAAGACACTTTGAGCCTCACTACAAGTAATAACCAAACTAATAGATACAACAGGCAGGTCTGGACTACAGACGTCCTTCTGACTCATGGTGCAGCCCGGAACACTAAAATACTGCTAAGCATTATGGGAAATCAACACAGTCCACTCCCTATTTTTTAGTGTTGTTTTTGATTGCTGAACTATGAGTTGTAATTCTTGTTGGCTTTGATCAACGGATACAGATTTAAACTATAATTGAACACTAATATACCGCTAAGCATGATGGGAAATCAACACAAACCACTCCCCGTTTTTTTGTTTCGTTTTTGCTTGTGGCACTATGAGTTGTAATTCTTGTTGGTTTTGATCAACAGATACAGATTTAAACTATGCATTGAATTTATAAATGTAAATTATTCTAATGTAGTTCATAAAAACTAAACTTCAAGTACACAGCCTTATTTTAAAGTATAAAATGATTATACTCTTAGTACACTTAAATAAACTTGTCTTTAGTATATCTCAGATAAGTACCTAAAAAGTATACTTCAAGTCAGATTACTACACAGCCTTATTTTAAAGTATAAAATGATTATAGTCTTAGTACACTTAAATAAACTTGTTTTTAGTATATCTCAGATAAGTACCTAAAAATTATACTTCAAGTCGGATGAGTACCTTAAATGTATACTTGAAGTATACTTTAATATACTACTTTTTGCTAAGGGAAGCCTACACTTGTTACATGTATTATTACCACTAAAGGAGGCAGAGGAATAACTAAAGATCTGACACATGGAGCAAATGAAAACAGAGTAAGCTGAGAGAGAAGCAGCAGCCATGCTAAGCTAACACTAGCAAGAGCTAGCAGATCCCAATACACCAATAAAGACAGAGAAGTGTTGAAAGATAAAAGGTGTTTTAAGCACTACCCAACAGTAGAGAAGCAACTGTACTAAGTTTGTTTGTGAACTACTGTAGAATGAAAAACTGTGCAAAAGACAGATAAATCCAGAAAACAAAAGATGACTTGAGCAAACATTTTGCTCGAGCTACCAACACACAAACAGGAAGTGACACAATATAGCCCCTTTCATAAAACAGCTCAATCCGTGTCTGATGCGTGTTCAGTCCTCCAACGAGCATTCAGAAGAAACACAAACGCGCCTTGGCGAGTTAATTTGACTCGCCTCTGATCCGCCCCTGAGCCGCGACTAGAGGTAGTATTAAGCCCGGATCTGTCGACTTGTGAAAGGTCTCGGGCTGCTGCGGCTTCAAACTGATTTGAATAATGACGTACTCTCCCGGCGCACACTGTCGCGCTGTATTTAAATGTGTAAACAAGAACATGACATTTGTATTTTGCTTGCGCATCACTCGCTATTCTTCGCCGAATCTTTTTCTTTTTTTATTGATCATCACGGAAATGGCTAATTGGGGTGATGTCGAGACCTGTGTGCTCCTGTCTCTGCGCGCAGAGGAGGAAATTAATAAGGGACTTACCGGTACAGTGAAGGATGGGCCCTTCTGGAGCGGATTGATGCGAGAGCAAAAAAAAAAAAAAAGCATTCGGATAAGCACAACGATGTTCGCTAGCGTCGCCATGTTTGTTTACAGACACCTCTGCGGTCCCACGTTAAACACGCAGGCACCACGTCCTCTGAGCTGCAGATTTTCACCACGCCTCTTTTCAACCTGCGCTGCAAATCGTTTTGTGAATGCTCCATTGAGGGCGGGCCGTGGCGTGATTCAACTTTGTTTTATGAATGACCCGATGGGGATTAAAGCCGGACTGGTCTGTGTGGGAATTGCGCGGATCTGACTTATGAAAGGGGCTCAAGTGTCACCACGAACGTGTAACGTCACAGCTCTGAACAGCCACTAGTTTTTCAAACTAAGGTCCAATTTCAGAATCTACATAAACTCAAGTTAAACAACCAACATCTTTTCTTGGTTGCAGGTTCCTCAACAAGAGTTTCATTGGTCTCGTTTGATGTTCTCTGTTGCACTTTTGACCTGATAGTCACAGATTACCGGGACAAAAAATCAAGCAATAAAAGTATTTTACATTTAACATATCATCTTGGGGGCCAGAAAATATATAAACAAGGGCCACATTTGGCCCCTGGGCCTTGAGTTTGACGCATGTGATCTAAGGGATGCACAGGAACCTGATGGTAGCCCCACACCAAACCCACCTTGGAAAAAAATCACCAGGCGGGCAGAAAAATCCTGAATGTGAGGTGCAGCTTGGTCTTTATGTAGATTTGTCTGCTAATATTTCCTGAACTTGAGGCTCTGAGTTGCACCGTGACCCCAGATAATGTTAGTGGTTAACCAGCTGGCAGTTTTGAACAGCTTCCAGCAGCACGGTTGACTGGAGAACTGAACCAACCACACCACTGGGCTCTAATCCTGTTAAGGAGGAAAGAGACAATTACTCTGCTGTGCTATGGTTCAGCGCTCAGATCCGTTTCCTGCAGAGCACACAGAAGAAGAAAAAAACTCTCCTCCATCACCAGACTTTTTGGGAAACATAAAAACACAGGCTCTGTTTCACATGAGGCTTTATGTGGCAACCTTACGAAAACAAGAGTTACACTCAAATGTGATTTAACATCTGAAGACACAAACAGAATTTCAGGCCCTAAAAGTCATGCAGACTTGTGGATGCTTATTATGTGGAGACAGACAGCGGGCGGAAAATAAAAACATAAATGCTGCTAAACACAGTTTCTAATTTCCTTGATCCTCCGCTCATGTTTTGTTAGTATTAAAAATCTGCTGCCTCCTCCATCTGTGTGGAGATTTTATAAACCTGTAGCTTTGCAGGGTGTCACCTCTCCACTTGCTACAGTCATTCAGAAAAGCTTCACATATTGTTAAGTGTTTGTGTTCAGTAGGAGTAAAGCTGTCAGGAAAGGCTTGTTTTTTTAGCCCATGTTGTCTGTAATTAACAGCCTTTTAAATGTTTTTGAACTACTTTATCTTCATTGCTTTGCCGTCAACTTAATTGTCTTGTTTCTGAGACACATTGATCACTTGCTTATATTTCTTGCTTCCCAGGTGCAGTTTTGTAAAAGCTGATCCACAATGCTGCAGAAAGTGTTTTGATGCAACTTATTCATCACGTTGTTGAAGTTGCTATGCTGTTGCCTCTCAGCAAGAAGGTTGCCGGATCAAATCCCAACCAGGGGCCAGAAGTCTGATACAGGACATGTATGAGGACAGTAGGACAGTGGTGAGATGTGCTGTAGGAGTGACAGATAGCTTCAAGGTGGAGGTGGGATTGCATCAAGGATCAGCTCTGAGCCCCTTCTTGTTTGCTCTGGTGATGGACCGACTAACAGATGAGGTCAGGCAGGAATCCCCATGGACTATGATGTATGCAGATGACATTGTGATCTGCGGTGAGAACAGGTGGAAGATAACTTGGAGAGGTGGAGGCATGCATTTGAAAGAGGAGGAAGTAAAGTCAGCCGTAGTAAGACAGAGTACATGTGTGTGAATGAGAAGGAGGACGGTGGAACAGTGAGGCTACAAGGAGCAGAGGTCACAAAGGTGCACTTCAAGTACTTGGGGTCCACTGTCCAGGAAAATGGGGAATGTGGGCCCAGGCAGGATGAAGTGGATGGAGAAAGTTTCAGAAGTGATTTGTGACAAAAGGGTGTCAGCAAAGGTCAAAGGAAAAGTTTACAAGACAGTGGTGAGACCAGCTATTTTGTATGGTCTGGAGACAGTGGCACTGACAAAAAGACATGAGAAAGAACTGGGTGTGGCAAAATTTAAGATGTTAATAATAATAATAATAATGCATTTTATTTGGTAGCGCCTTTCAAAACACTCAAGGACACTTCACAGCATTAAAAACACAACAAAAACAGTATAAAATAACTATATACCGGTAAAAAAAAAAAGTAAAAAAAATGTTGAGGTTCTCCTTAGGGGTGACAAGAATGGGTATGATTAGGAATGAGATCATTAGAGGTACAGCACAGGTAGAAGAATATTAGAAATGCAGCTGCCAGGAAACAAAGAGGAAGGCCAAAGAGGAGATACCGGTATATGGATGCAGTTAGAGAAGACATGAAGGTAGATGGTGTGAGGACACAGGATGCAGAGGACAGAGATGTGAAGAGGATGACTCACTGTGGCGGCCCTTGAAGAGGGAATAGCCAAAAGAAGAAGATATTCTTGGCAATAGACAATATCTTGTTACTCACCTCCACCCACATCGTACCTTCCTTGGCAGTGTCCACAACATTTATGGTTTAATCCACTGAAGTACACCTTAAAATACAATATTCAGTGTTCTTGAAACAGGTTGGACACACCTACAATGATTCTGACAATTTTGAGTCAAACAGTGTTGCACTAAGTTTGTGAAGAAGTTCAAAACTCCAAGAATAAGGCTTCAATACTCTGCAGCTCACACAAATAAGTTAAAACTCAGCAGTTTAGAAGATGTGAGAATTCCTTAATAATGCTCTTCACCATGTACGGTAATCACAGTCCTGTGAGATACTACATTTATGTGTAAAACGTTGTAATGGTACAAGTACAGTTTTATTCCTCTACAATGTTTTAAGTGGGATATAACACTGATATAAGAGGATCCTTTGCTTCATGTTTTAAGCAGCAAATTTTGAGCTCAAATACAACAACAACAATCAGAGAGTTGGATGTGTGCTCTCTGAACACTGGAGAGATTTGAGAGAAAGTTTAATGGAAAACAAAACAAAAAAATACTGTTTTGACTTTTAAGAAGTTTAGACATAAAATTGACTAAACTAAGCGTAACGTGTGATTATGTAAAAACATGTAAACAGATCAAAATTCCAGTTTATACATGTTGAACCCAGCTCTCTGTGCTCGGTTTAAACTCTGTAAGTCTAACATGTGGAGCTTCAAAAAGGGCTGGTTTTCTTACTTGTTTCACTAAGACCCTATTGTTGTTTGTAAAAATATAAAAAAAGTTTATCTTATTTATTTATTTTTCTAAAGTTTCATCTTTGTTCTATGTTGTACTGCTACAAAAAGTCATAGTAAACCATTCCTGATCAAACTGCACATTTTGATGTACTTTTATGTCTGGAATTTTTCAAAGTTGCAGGAGTAGTACATTTGATTACCCTGATGTAATTGTCACATTATTACTGTGGTTTATTAAGACAGGAAGTGATGGATCTGACTGTGGTGTCAAGTGTGAAAGACACCATTGATGGAACGGCACCCTGGTGTGTATTGTTAGAATGATTGACAGCTGTAAAAGCTAAGCTGGTAGTAAGAACTACCCTCCTTTTTGTCTGGACCTCTTTACAATGACAAGATGTCAATCAAATCTTTAGGAAGAAGCATCTAATTGGAAAAAAAAACTACAGAAATAGATGCAAACTCATCTGTCAGCTCACATCAAATGTAGCACAATGCTAAACACATTAGCAGATAGTAGTCCTATTTCTCATTCAGAAGGCACTGGTTGTCCCTGAGTGGCCCATTGATCACGCTGCATGAGAGCAAAGTCTCCAGTGAAAGCTGTTCAAATGTTGAGGTTAAAATGAATTCTTTCTGCCCTTCCTCCTCTCTGTTTTCTCTCCATTCAATGGCCCTCATTCACGAAAATGTTCGTATTTTTATCCTAAATTTCTCCTACTTCTGTGCGTACGAAGCGTTCGTACGAACATGCCACGTCAGATTCAACAAAGTCTTCTATCCACAGGAAACGTGTGTAAACGGGTTGCGTAAAGTTGATGAATCCCACCTGTTCCATCCACCTGCGCGTGCTCGCGGAGAGGTCATTTACATAATTCCCACCCCTCAAAACACCATATAAGGCCACGTTTCCTGCCTTTTGACAGCAGGAAGTGTCCATTCATTCTAAATCAAGAAGTAAAAAGAAGGACTTCACGCGTTCGGAGATTGAAGTTCTGCTCTGCACCGCTACCCCCCCCCCCCCCCCGCAAGTGTCGGATGGTCAAATATCTTTAATTTTAGTGTACTGTGTTACATTATAGTTTCACTTATTCAGAAGAGCTGTGGCGCACCGCTACCCCCCACCCCCCACCCCCCGCAAGTGTCGGATGTGTTTTTGAACAGAAGCATTTTAAAATGTCTCGAAACTACAGTTAACTTCATATTAATATTGTAGTGCATATGTTGTGTGTCCCGTGGGTCGTACAGTATCAGAAATCAAGAATAAATGGTTTGATCTGAAAATGGCTTCAAACAAACGTCTCGCCGCAGCACGGACAGGAGGTGGTCAAGGAATAGTCTGCGAGATGGATGGACAATAAATGCCACGCTGCGCAGACGCGTGCCAACATGTTTTGCAGCACAAATGAGTCATGCGCGCTCGTCATCGCGCAACCACATTCTGCAGGTTATATTTAGAATCAGATATAATAATCTATTGCGCCGATGGTGTTTGGCACAGCAGTCCAGCAATAGCATGAAAATCAGTCTTAATTCGTACTTGTTCTGCGGCGGTGTATGGGAATTTTATGTACCTGGGTGTTAATATGAGGAGGGCTTTGATGACCAAGGGGAGCGCACGATGCGACACACCAGACAAATTAAACTTAAAATTATAATTCTAATTCAAACAGAATAACCTATTGTCAAGAATAATTATGGTGCGTGATATTTTTAAACCCAAAATATTTTCTAAATAACGAAATATGAAGTTATTCGTGGAGAAGATCCGTCTGGATGACAGCAGACTGACGCTCCTAAAATATACGACAGGTCTGGACCACTCGTAAATTTTGTTCGTATCTGAAAAAAATCGTAGGATACAAAAACATTGGCCCTCATGCACGAAAATGTTCGTATTTTTATCCTAGATTTCTCCTACTTTTGTTCGTACGGAGCGTTCGTACGAACATGCCACGTCAGATCCAACAAAGTCTTCTATCCACAGGAAACGTGTGTAAATGGGTTGCGTAAATATGATGAATCCCACCTGTTCTATCAACCTGCGCGTGCTCGCGTAGAGGTCATTTACATAATTCCCACCCCTCAAAACACCATATAAGGCCACGTTTCCTGCCTTCTGACAGCAGGAAGTGTCCATTCATTCTAAATCAAGAAGTAAGAGGAACTTCACGCGTTCGGAGTTCTGCTCTCAGTGGCGCTGTGGCTACCCCCCCCCACCCCCCCGCAAGTGTCGGATGGTCAAATATCTTTAATTTTACTGTGTTACATTATAGTTTCACTTATTCAGAAGAGTGGCACCGCTACCCCCCACCCCCCCGCAAGTGTCGGATGTGTTTTTCAACAGAAGCATTTTAAATTGTCTCGAAACTACAGTTAACATCATATTAATATTGTAGTGCATATGTTGTGTCTCCCGTGGGTCGTACAGTATCAGAAATCAAGAATAAATGGTTTGATCTGAAAATGGCTTCAAACAAACGTCTCGCCGCAGCACGGACAGGAGGTGGTCAGGAGATGATGGACAATAAATGCCACGCTGCGCAAGATGCCAACATGTTTTGCAGCACAAGCCCCACATCCTTTCTGTGCGATGTTGGAAACAAAAACCCCTGTTCCTGGACTCAGAGTGCACGTGTGTCGCAGAAAGTGGTCCAGACTGGTGGGTCTGCTGGTCTCACTGGTCTAGACGCCTGCCCCCCCCCGCGCTTCTCCAGCTCGGTTCTTCAGTGCGCGCGGCTCACGGCTCCATCGCCTGCACAACGCGGCGCACGGAGCTGAGGGCGAGGTGATGGAGGCGGAGGAGGGGGGAAGAGGGGGCAGAAGCGCAGGTTCCACTCGGCTCGGAACGGATCGGTACTTTGGGCACTTCTTTTTTATGTGTGGCTGAGAGGGAGATGGACGCACGGCGGAGCGCGCGCTCAGCAGCTTCTCTCATGCGCGCTCCTCCTGGTCATCGCGCAGCCACATTCTGCAGGTTATATTTCGAATCAGATATAATAATCTATTGCTCCGATGGTGTTTGGCACAAGATCAGTCTTAATCCGTACTTGTTCTGCGGCGGTGTATGGGGATTTTATGTACCTGGGTGTTAATATGAGGAGCGGCTTTGATGACCAAGGGGAGCGCACGACTCACCTGCGCGACACACCAGACAAATTAAACTTAAAATTATAATTCTAATTCAAACAGAACCTATTGTCAAAAACAATTGTGGTGCGTGACTTTTTTAAACTCAAAATATTTTCTAAATAACGAAATATGAAGTTATTAGTGGAGAAATCCCGTCTGGATGACAGCAGACTGACGCTCCTAAAATATACGACAGGTCCGGACCACTCGTAAATTTTGTTCGTATCTGAAAAAAATCCTAGGATACGAAAACATTGTTGGATGCCACAAATGATCCTAAATCACTCGTACGAACAGTATAAGAACAAATCTGTGCGTACGAACGGTTCGTGCATGAGGGCCATTGTTGAATGCCGCAAATGATCCTAAATCACTCGTACGCACAGTTTAAGAACAAATCTGTGCGTACGAACGGTTCGTGAATGAGGGCCAATGTTTTTGTTTTTTTAAACTTCTTCTTAGAAGGAGTTAGACTAGAAAGAAAGAAGCTCGTGGCAAAGGCAGGAATGCATTGACTAAAAACAAGCTGAACGTCCCTGTCGTCAGGGAAGCTCCACAAACTGCAACTGCTGGTTTTTCTTTTGCACACATGAACTGAGAGATGACCAGGTCATCACTCTGTTGAGTGAGTTTCATGCCCCCATCAGACACGTATACTCCTCCCTCCACACACACACACATAAACACACAAAACCCTTGCTGAGAAAGTGCAGTATGTAGTTTGTACAAGTTGATGTTGACAGCAAAGTCTTTTTTTTGTTGTTGCTTTTTCTTCTCTGAATGGCAAAATTAAGTTTCATGGTTTGGGATGCTTTTGCCCTCCCTGGAGATTATGGAGTCATCATTTATTATCACCTGCCATGCTGAAAGAGGAGTGACTATAACTGTTTTGTGCTATTTGAGCATGTATCAGGATGTCTTGTGTGCAGTTTTTCTTAAGTCTGTTAAAATAAAACATCTCATAAACCACTGGGTAGATTCTAATGAATGTCAGAACTTTTTACTTGGATTTACATCTACAACTGAGTAACTTTGGAAGTCAACCCCATGCAAGATGTCTGTCACAGCTAATCATCCTTAGTAAGTGCAAATAATGTTTCTAACCCAGATAATTTGACAGATTTTAAGGATACGATTTTGTATGGCAGTAACTGAGGGTCATCTCCCACTGGGATAGTCAGAGCTAAATTACCACATAAGATTTTTGTTTAAAACTTTGGCGAGGTGACAGGCAATAAACTTTCTTATGAAAATGCTACATTTTAATTTTGTTTTTTTGTTCTTTTAAGCAGCTAGACTTACTTGTACTAATATAAAGTGATCTAAACTGAAGTACTTTGTACTTCCATCCTTCTCAAGGGTTTTGCACATTTTTAGAGGAACTAATTAACACAATACTTTTTGTAAATGCAAAAGGTATCTCATAATAGACATTTTAAGGCCTGGATCTTTGAGTGCTTTGTAATAGGAGTCTGTCTCCTTCCACAGTGAACTTTGTCTATCTTCTGTTTTTACATTCTACTCTCTATGTTTGCATTTGCAATTATTGTTGACTTTAACTTTGTGTTCCTTGTTTTTCTTTCTATAGAAACTACTCCTGTCCCAACACTCAGACGCGGATGTACCATATAGGCGAGCGAGGCGGTTGCCTGGGGCCCCCAATCAGCAGGGGCCCCCAATCAGCAGGGGCCCCGGACCCGCCCCGCCCCGGCCAGTCACCTACATCCCTAACATTGCTCCTGCTTGTTAATGTACGTTTAAGATAAAAATAATGTAATTATAGTTACGATGAAAACGATCATTAAAAACGCAGTACAAAAACGGTCGATTTCTGTACCCCCTACTAAAATTGACTATTCCATCATGACATCACCCAAAAATCCAGGAATGCTGGATGCTGTTGAGTGAAGCGGGAGACAGAAAAAAGATGAAGCGAACACGAAGATACGAAAGCGGAGCGGAAAAAACGTAAAAAGCATGAAAAAAACCAAAACAGTTCCCTTTCAGTCTGGTCTCTCAGTGCAACATACTTGCTATGGGAATTGTGCCCCCGTGCGATTATCTGAAGGAATATACTCACGCCTTTAATAATAATAATAATAAATTCAATTTATAACGCACTTTTCATTACTGAAAATCTCAAAGTGCTACACATATATTGAATGCTACACACATTTATAAACCGGTGGCGGCAGACTACCATGCAAGGTGCTTTCCAGTCCTACCGGGAGCAACTCAGGGTTAAGTGTCTTGCCCAAGGACACAACGACACATGGTGCGGGTCCCGGGAGTCGAACCGCCAACTTTCCGATCGGGAGACGACTGCCATTACCACTACACCACGGCCGCCCACACGGCTAAGGGCGTCATCGCCGCGCCAGAGGCCCCGCCCTCTGGTTACTTGAGCGGCTTGCGCCCCTTCATCTTTCTTTTTTTGCCCTTCACCTTGCTTAAACCTGAACTACCTCTTCGCGGGACTTCTCTGTTGCTTCATCGCTCAACCAGAGGTGAGCTTGCTCCCTACACAGAGCGCACAGAGAATTATTCCAACGTACTGCTGGACTAGCGAAAGTTAGTCCGGCACTTTTTTCTTAACCCCGAAGTATTTTCTTCTACTCTCTCTACAGGTTGCTTCGCTAGACGGCGCTAACTACGCCACAAAAAAACCTACCTCGCTAACTCCTAGCGAGCTAGCCAGCAAAAGTGACGCGACGGAGGAGACATTTCAAGAAAAAAGAAAAAAGATTCTGGAAGGACTCGCTCGCCTCATCTCGGACATGCCTCAGGAGAAAGGAAAACGAAAGGCGAGACTTCCAAGGAAAACCAGCGGGACGGCGAGCCCAACTTTGCGCGCTTGTCCCAGCGGATACGGCTTTTCCCTCGCAGCAACGGACATCCAGGAGGCCTGTCCAGTCTGCCTGGGTATTCTTCATGCAAAAACAGCACTGGATGCACTCGACTTTTGCCCACACTGCAACCTCATGATGGATGCGGTGCTGTGGCATCGGGTTGACCTCGTCGCCAAGGCCATGGGCTCTTCAGCGACACCATTTGGACGCGGACACCACGGAGCCCCTCACTCCCACGTCGGAGTTGGAGAACATGGCTTAAACATGACAGAACACATGTCAAATGGGGCGACAGCCCTGACGTGCTAGCTCCCATGGTGGACCTAACAGTCGAATTCGACACTCGGGGCATGATGAACGAAGACGAGATCTCGATATCAGCCTCAGGCGAATTTTCAACGGAGGAGGCGGACGTGGAACTGGAGGATCAGGGTGAAGATCTCTCCCAGACCCCGGTACCTGTGCTCCCAGAAACTGACTTTTCTATCCCTGCTCTGTTCGACTTGTACCACAGAGCAGCGGATAGGTTGCACATCCCATGGCCTGAACCTCCGCCTCGCCAACAGGTCATGAGGCTGTCAGGAAACTATTTTTACTCGAAGCAGCAGGCCGCCATGAGGCAAAAGATGCTCGTGTTCCCGGACTTTCTCACAGAACTAACGCGCACATGGATTCAGCCACAAGCCCCTATGCTTCTCCCCCTCTCACAGTTCCTCGACGTGGATGGGATGGATGAAGTGGGAATAGCTAACGTGCCTCAGATTGAGGACACACTAGCGTCTCACCAGGCTCCTAAATCATCAGGAACAAAACCAAGTCTTCCCAGCAAGGCTTGTCGAGCCTCAGCGTCTCTACTCGAGAAATGCTACAGGGCTCAGGGACTCGCGGCACGCGCCATTAACGCGTCCGCATTAATGCAAGCTTACTTGTCCAAAAAACTGCAACAGCTCCAAACAACAACGGACAAGCAGGCGGCCGCCGAATTGCTGGATGAAGCTCGCAGAGCAACAGACTTTGTGCTCCGTATGATGGAGACAGCTGCTGTTACACAGGGCAGGGGAATGGCGGAAGTGGTCACCGCGATCCGCCACCTCTGGATGACTCTGACGGATCTCCCGGAGGTACAAAAGGTGCCTTTTCTCCACTACTCGATAGAGCCGGTAGGATTGTTCGGTAAAGCTTTGGAACGAATTCAGACCAAGCTGGACCAAAGACGCAGACAGGAGGAAGCTCTCCGGGTGGGCATTCCCCGGAGAAGCTTCGCCCCCCCCCCAAGGGAGTCTGCTTGTAGCAGACCTGCACAGTCTCTGTACCACTCGGCAACCCATGTCCCACCGCAGAAGCGGCCAGCATACGAGGAGGAGCCCAGGCAAAGACCCCGCAGGGCCCACCTCATACCGAGCACGCATGGAGCAAAAACAGGTTTGTCTCACGCCAGGCGACCAAGCACAGGGCCTCCTCGGCGAATCGTGACAACAGACAGAAACGTGCCTGATGAACCAGGTCCACGTTTCCACGTTACAGGATCACCCGCCCACATGGTAACGGGATTGATCCCTTCATGTCCAGACTTTGCTTGTAACACAGTATAAACAACTGGTTTATTTACAACATGCACAAATCATGCTTTCTCTGTTGTGAGTGACATAAAATCATGTACGTCATTGCACATAAGCACAAATAAAGTTCATGAAACAGCTCCTCTCTGTTTTATTGACTCTCAAAAAAAAATACAACAACAACACACAATCTTCATCAAAACAGGTCTTCTGGCCTGCAAGCCGTCATAAAGAGAGAGGGCCTTTTTCCCCCTCTCTCTCATGACCCACAGGGTATTAGCATAATTAATAAACCCCAGCAGAGTGCCTCTGCAATGAGCAGACAAAGTGGCATCTGCGAATCCCCCCATACCTCTCAGGGAGACAGGTGGGGAGGGTCACGTGCTCAAGCCCTCGTTTTGCTGTGAACAATGGGACAGCCAATACACTAACCAGACGAACACGTGACATGTCCGCACCTCAGAGAGGCAAGCTGACAGAGTCTGACAACGGGGGGGCTACATCAGACGCCCTCAGGCAGCCACAAACTTCACACCTTCACAACAGTGACTGTGTTCAGCCTGTTGTGGATGAAAACAAGTCAGAGCCGAATCAGATCTCTCTTCCTGTTTTTCAAGAGGGACTGAGCTCTTTATCATCAAATAATCTGGTCCGCCAAACCAAAAGGAACACCCCCACGCTCTCACGGTGCAGCCACTCCTTTGTTATTAACAAGGGACACGCAATGCCCGAGCAGTACTCAGACAACACGTCTCCTCCCGTTCTGTGCTGATCCAAAACTGCTTTCATCAGCAAACTGGTTGTGTAACACTGTGAGAGGGTGCTATATATAAGACTGAGCTGAATACAGCTTCTCAGATAGAGGAAGTCTTTCGGACGAAAGACGAAATGTTTCTACAGTTTTTTTTTTTTCTTTTTT
>JBBPBX010031962.1:0-26636 GCA_038048925.1 Garcialebias charrua | reverse complement strand
GAGTCCTCATGACTCAATGTGACCAACCTGTATAATTAAAGGTGTAATGAATGGGGAAAAAAAGAAAAAGCTATTGTAAGTCTGAGGACCTTGAAATAAAAAAAAGCTTGTCAAAATGATGATCTCTAAGAACAGCGCCCTTTTCTACATTAAAAAATATTTACATATATACATACAGTATTACAAAGTATTATATTAAAGCTGCACTATGTTTTGTAGTGCAGTCTGTAACTTTTCTAACAATATATTTTTAACATATTTCTTCACTCTGTCACTATCTACTGACAGACTGGTGTTAGACAAAGTAATCTCTGAAAACAACTATAGTCCCCTTGCTTCTCTATCAGCATTTATAAAAACACTAAAAACACAGAGTGACCCGCCGTTAACCAGCCAATAAAAACAGAGTTTGTAACCAGCTAATAAAAACAGAGTTTGTAACCAGCCAATAAAAATAGAGCTTGAATTTGAATTTCAACAGAGCAAGGCGGAGCAGAGCCATATATGGCTCTGAGGGGGAGGGATCAGAATGCTTTGCCTGTTGAAAATATTTCTAAGTTCTGCGCTCTACAGAAAGTTACACATAGCACCTTTAATGATTAATAATTATTATATATTACTATTATTATTATTTTTTTCTTCTTCTTCATTTACCCTTTATTTATCCAGGTAGTCTCATTGAGCCATGATAAGTCATTTTCAAGAGAGACCTGTTTTGGGGAGCAGATGGTGGGGGTTAGGGGCCTTGCTCGGGGGCCCAGAATGGAGTGAATGAGGGTGGAGGCAGGTGTGGGTGTTTCACCTTTTCCACCCACATTTTGATGTTGTCGGTGCTGGGGCTTGAACCGGCGATCTTCCAATAACAGGCCCACCATCTCTAATCTCTGTGCCACCACTCGCCCCCACCTATAGTATATATATTTTAATCAACTGATAAAACTATAAAGATGTTTTCTAAAAATAATATGCAGTCTCCAAATATCTGGTAATTACAGTAACTTCTGAGAAATAAAGTACAACTACAGCCACAAAATGCACTCAGAGGGCATCATGTGAAGGATTCCCTTCACTTCTGCCAGTACCACCCAGGTGTTAAAAAAGACAGCAAAGCACGATTCATGGAACTGTATGGCTTCAGCTCTTTGCACAATTTCATTCAGAAACAAGTCATTTTGTGTGTAATGAGTGGTTGAGGCTCTGCAAACCTGTTATTGTGTTCTGTTCTGCTACGCTCTCCTTAAACTGTTTTTATTGAAACTGAAGCCTCAAATTAAAATTTACAGTTTGATTATTCCGAGCAGCCTGTCTTATTTCCTCTTTCATGACTAAACAAAGTAAATATACTATAAAAAAAGAAAAACCTCCATCCACTGCTTTTCAGTCTAATACTGATGTTCCTTTGTAGGCATGAAGCCAGTAAAAAAAACATATTTAACATTGTTGCTTTTCAAGTTCAGCACAATAAACGTCTGTGATTCTTGTGTGTGATTTTCCACAAAGATCAAACCGAAGTTAAATGTTTCATCATTGAGCCGAGACGTGTTTAAAAAAAAAAAACTGCATTAAAAGTTGATTTCATGATGAACTTTGAGACTAAACAGAAAAAGTTTAGTGACAATGTACAAATATTAGTGTTTTAAACAAAAGATGCATTAAAAAAGACTAAATGTGTCATCACCATTATTTCCTGCTTTTACGAGAAAAAAAAATTCTAACAGAAATATTAATGTAATTGGACAGAGCCACAAACATTTTTATAAAAAAGCAAATTCACGTCTGTGATTTCAAAAATATTTAGTTTGGCTTTTTATTTTTATTTTTATTATTTTTACAAATTTGCATGGATTTGCATATAAAACATTAGAGAGCTATTTATTTTTACCCGAACAATAAATCTAAGGAGAAACTATAGAACAAAACACAAACAACATTATTATTCACAGATTTACAGTTTTCTTTCTTGGATAGATGCACTATACTGAATGTTTGAAGACACCACTCAGTGTCTGACCCTGTTGGAACACAACATAATCACTCAAGAAATGTGAATAGATTAGACTTGTATTTATAAGTCTTTATAAATATCTCCCCTTTTTAAATTTAAAGGTACTCAAAAAATGTGTCTATATAATTGGATGCTAAAATTTACTATAAGAGTTGAGAAGCAAATCAGGGTAATTTACAAAATAACCTCATCACATTCTGTTAATTAACTAATGATTGCATTAAATGTTTTAAAAACAGTTACCCATGAAGTCAGCAAGCAACTAGTTAATGTTCAAACAGGTAATGTCTGCCTACTTAACTAATCGTGGTAAATTGTTTTATCTATTTATTAAAGTATTTGTTATTTATATACATTTAAAGATTTCATGGCCAATGAATACAGGTACTCGTTATTTGATTGCAATGTCTACAAACCATAAAGGTTTAAATAACTGCTATGAAAGTCAGGTTAAAGTAAAATGTCTCCCTCTGCTGGTCATAGACAGCATCTGCAGAAATCACTGCTGGCCAGTTTCAAAACTGCACCACTGGTCTGTGTGTTCAAGACATACAGGAAAAGCTTGGCAATGCAGACAGACTGATTGTCATGAAGTCATAGCTGGAATCAGAAGGTAACAGCTCGTACTGTGTTGTAGTTTCAGGCTCACAGGAGGAGGTTGGAGGATTCTAGGTCCAGGCAGGTCAGCAATGGCTGGCTATCACAAGAGGTGTCTGGGCAAAACAAAAATCATGAGCCAAAGAGTCTTTAGCTCATGAAATGGGCTGAATGCACTGTAAGGGAATCAATGCTCCAGCATAAGTTTGTGGAGAGACTTCAGCTTTTATGTAGTCCCTGAAAACACATCTCTTTAGACTAGCTTATCATTAACTTTACTAAATGTATTTTTATTATTTTGCATTTTATAATCTTTATGTATTTTATATTTCAATTTGTCACTGATAATGTTTGAACTGTATTGGTTTGTTAAGTGTCCTTGGGTGTCCTGAAAGGCGCTTTTAAATAAAAATGATTATTATTATTATTATTATAGTCCCAGCTCTTCAGGCCAGCAGCAGCAGCAGGGTTGATGAGGCGCACCTGTCGCTCATGAGCTGCAGAGAAACAGGTTTGTGACAATCCCCTTCATGTTCGTTCTTTTCTCTGTGCAGATGACACAACAAGAACCTTCCAACCTGTCACTCTTGTCATTTTGGCCTATTTAAACATGGCTACTTTATTTGGAACTAAAGACACAATCAGGTAAAAAAAAATCTTCTGTTGGGCAATATTAAATGCTGTTCCCAGTTGATTGATACCCTAAGATGTTCCTAAAAAGCAAGTGGACGTGTTTAAAAATGGAAGACTTGCTCTGGGCTCATATGACAGCAGGTTACATCAGATTTAATCAGCTGCACCTTTCACATGCTGGCTGTTCTGTAGATCATGCATAACTGGGCCATAAAATCTGATGATGAACTGCAGTCCATCATCAGAGGCTTTCCAGGTCCCGTTTGGCTCCACTTGTGTCCTGGCAACACTTTCCCACCTCTGGACCACACGAAAGGGCCTTTTAAAAGCTGCACCATGAGAAAAACAAAAAATGAAGCTGCTGCTGTGGTTTCTAGTGCCATGAAGCCAGTGTCTCACTGGCTCCAGGACTCTTGTCTACATCTCAACACTAAAAAAACAGTCTGTATGTTTTTCTTTCGGCTGCCACCAGATAATGGGCATCCATCTGTGTTGGTCAATGGCGAGACATTAGATGTGGTTGAACAATTTAAAAACCTCAGTCATTTTTGATTCCAATCTAAATTTCAAGCAACATGTAAAGAGAATTTCACATATAATTAAACTTAATCTGGCAAACTTCCTATAAGACCTTCTCTGACAACAGAATCAGCAAAGGCTTACATGCATGCCATGATCTTCAGCCATATAGCCTATTGTTATACCACATGGTCTCACACTTCAGAGATCATCATGAAGCCCCTAAAGACTCTTTTTAAGAAAACACTGAAACATTTTGACAAAAAGCCAATACAGTTTCATTATTGCAACATCATAAATAAGTACAACATTTTGGATTTTAATAGCTATCAGATTTTTATGGACGTTGCCTGATTTTTAAAGTTTTAAATGGACTTGCTCCTCCTCCTCCTTTAATATATTTATAAGTAAAAAAAACAAGTACTGTACAGTAAACACAAGAGCACTGACCAGAGGAGATTGTGATGTGCAGCGGCGCAGGACTAAATTTGGCCAAATGGTGGTGTCCATCATGGAACACACTGCCAGTTTCCATAAGGAACTGTAGCACCTACTCTGGCTTTGAAAATTCTCTGAAACTTTGGCTGAAAACGAACCAGAAGTGCACTCATGTGTAGATTACTTTGTCTATTTTCTTATGGCATCATATTTTTATTGTAATTTTATGTTGTGTTATGTGCTATATAAGTGATGTTTGTATTATTCTCTGCTCTTTTGTTTTATGGGATGTTTCTTATTCTTACCTGCCTTAGGACAACGGATGAAAATTAGCTATTGTGCTAACTCCGGCATATTTACATTGATGCTTACTGCTGTCATGTTGATTAATATGCATTGTCCTAACTTAAATAAAAAAAATAAATAAAAAAATAAAAAAATAAACCCTTCATTGTGAACCTGAGAGGTGAGACCGAATTATTAATTTCTGTTGGAGGCACAGAGTGAGACTCTGATCGGAGCCATGGAGGGGGAAGCACAGAGATCCTTTATTTCTTCGTGGGGTGAATGCTTCACAGCGAGGGGGATCCGCGCATTGTTTCCTGTGGGATTCAAAGGAGAAATCAAAGAGCTGTCCAAACTTGCCGGACCTGTGGTAAGAGATAAATACTCTGAGCAGATGGACCTTAGAGTCAACTCTTTTTGTTAGTAATAACTATAAAGGGATTTGACTTTAGTTGTCTCAACTTTCATTCATCTGACTTTCAGTTTATGGCCCAGCTCATGAGTTTTGCAGTGAGTTTCATCAGCACAGTTTTCTGTGGCCATCTGGGGAAGACGGAGCTGGCAGGAGTAGCTTTGTCCATAGCAGTGAGTCCAGTAATGTTCTGACAGCCAGAGTGCCCAGTTGGACCAGTCAGTTGAACTGGTTTACCACCTTTTAATGAACAAAATATTCTGTTATGTCCTCAGGTCATTAATGTGATGGGCATTTCTATTGGCTCTGGTTTGGCTTCAGCATGCGACACGCTGATATCTCAGGTATGATTATTAACCTGCCACCTATTGCTTGTGTTGGGGTAAAAGGTTTATAAGTGCCAGATTACCACATTTTTTGGACTATAAGACACACCGGATTATAAGGCGCATTAAGTGAAACAAGTTCATTTTGACAGCGCCGTGTACCACATAAAATCCGTTCGAGGTCAGTAAGCACAACCAGAGTTACTGTAATTTCCAGACTATAAGCTGCTACTTGTTTCACACGCTTTGAACACAGCAGCTTATACAATTTATTATTTTTTTCTTCTTCTTTCGGCTTCTACCTTTGTCAGGGGTCGCCACAGCAAACTAAGTTGCACGAAGACTTGGCAATTGTTTTTTTTACACCGGATGCCCTTCCTGACACAACCACAGGCTACAAAGCTACCACAGCCCTCTGTGTGGAGCAGAGAGCTGCTATCTAGGGTGCCCGAGGAAGCAGATGGTGTGGGTTAAGGGCCTTGCTCAAGGGCCCAGAGTGGGGCAAATAAGGGTGGAGACAGGTGTGACTGCTTCACTTATCCCATCCACATTTATTATGTTGTCGGTACCGGGGCTTGAACCAGCGATCTTCCGATCACAAGCTCACCTTCTCTAACCTCTGCACCACCACTCCCCTTTACTGCAGTTTATACAATACTGCAACTAATTTATGGATTTATTTTTCCACGTTTATTTTAGATTTTTGTGCAGTACATTACAGAAAGTATGTGAAAAATACAATTTTAACAATGTACTGTCCGTTTAATTGAACACCCAAAAACGAATAACTTAAAAAATATATATAAAAAAAAGGGGGGGAGGGGAGAAGGGGGTGGATTCAGGCGCCAGGGGAGGACCCCGTCGTCAGAATAGTCAAGTCGTCTCCAGGGAGAGAGAGGTAAAATTGTAGCGACATGTGCATACACCAGCTACAGACACACAAATCTTCCCATCAGTCTTGGATATTAGGGAAATTTAACCTTTTAAGGGTTCTCAAGAGAGGGTTCCATAATCCTAAAAATTTGGCAGAGCAACCTCTCGGAGTGAAACAAATTTTTTCAAGTTTAATAAAGTGTAACGTATCTCGGAGCCAATGGGTATGTGAAAGAGGGCGAAGCGATTTCCATTTTGTAATGATTACTCTCCTTGCCAAAAAGGTAAGGAAAGCAAGGGAGGACTTTTGTGATGAGGACAGGGTGGATTGCAGAGGGGTAATTCTGAATAAGGCCGTTAATGGGTCTGGTTCCAATTGTCTGTCATAAATGTCTGATAATATAGCAAAGACTTTAGACCAATATTGATGAAGTTAAGGACACAGCCAGATGGTGTGAATTAAGTTAGCTGAGGAATGCTGACACCTATCACAAGCAGGAGAAATGTCATAGAACTTGGCCAGACGTGCCTTGGTGTAATAAATACGATGCACAAGCTTACATTGGATCAAGTTGTGCCTGGCACAAATCGAAGATTTGTGCACAGATAGTAGGACTTGTGCCCAGAGCTCCTCCGAGATGGTCTGACCCAGATCCTCTTCCCAGAGTAGTTTAATAGAGTTTAAAGTTCGGGGACGTAAAGTCAAAATTTGATTGTATGTGGAAGAAATGGCTCCTTTCAGTTTGACCTGGGGTTTTAGAAAAATATCCAGGGTTGTATCCGTGGGAAGATTGGAAAAGTTTGGGTAGGTGGAGCTGACAAAACTACGCACTTGTAAGTACCTAAAGAACTGGTGGCGAGGGATATCGAACTTCTCTGAGATTTGTTGAAATGAGGCGAAGCTATTGTTAATGTACATGTCGTGAAAGGTAGAAAGACCCTTTCTCCGCCATGACAAGAAAGCATTGTCCGAAAGAGATGGCGGAAAAGTGTGGTTTGAGGATATGGGAGCATGTATCGAAATAGGTTGTAGGCCAAAGTGCCGTCTGAATTGTTTCCATAGTTTTGAAGATCCCTCCACCAATTTGTTAGAAGTGTAAGGTTTAGTTGAGGATTGTAACGGAGAGTATAGCAGAGCTGCCAAAGACACGGGTCTTACAGAGTTGGCTTCTATTGAGACCCAGGCTGGAGAAGAGGGGCTACCTGCCTCAAGCCAATATTGAAAAAGTTTAATATTTGAGGCCCAGTAATAGAACGTTAGATTTGGGAGGGCCATACCACCCAGCTTCTTAGGCCGCTATAGAAATTCAGTACGGATCTAAGGAGCTTTCCCGTTCCAAAGAAATTTGATAATTATACTATCTAGTTTGTTAAAAAAGGACCACGGGAGAAAGATAAGTATGCATTGAAATAGGTAGGAGAAATGAGGTAGAATATTAATTTTAACCGTGTTAACCCGGGTAGCTAAAGAAAGACCCAGCATCGACCAGCGATCAAAGTCCTCCTTGATGTGAGTTAACAGAGGGGAAACGTTGGCTTTGAAGAGGTCTCCATATTTAGATGTAACTTTGATTCCTAGATAGGAAAAACCTTGATCCACAACCTTAAAAGGTAGTGTATGCAATGGGTAGCTCTTAGCCAGCGCATTGATAGGAAATAGTTCGCTTTTGTTGAGGTTTAGTTTATAACCTGACAGTTGTCCGGATCTACCCAGTGTAGCAAGTATAGCAGGAACAGAGACATCCAAATCGGAAACGTTCAAAAGGAGATCATCGGCGTATAGAGACAACTTAGCCTCTAAGTCTTTCCTCACCACGCCCACAATGCTCGTACTATTTCTAAGTGCTATTGCGAGGGGTTCAATTGCCAAAGCGAATGGCAGCGGACTCAATGGGTAGCCTTTGCGCGTAGAGCGGCCGAGACAAAAATAGTCTGAATGGTTGCTGTTTGTCCTAATTGACACATAAGGGTCAGAAAGCAGTTTGATCCAGGACAATAAGGTCTCTCCAAAGCCGAATTTCTTAATTGAGTAAAATAAGTATGACCACTCGACCCTGTCAAAGGCCTTCTTAGCGTCCAAAGATATCACAGCTTCTTGGGTACTGTCAGAAGGTGAGTTGTATAAAACATTAAAGAGCTGTCTTATGTTGCAGAAGGAGTTCCTATTTTGCACGAAACCGGTCTGGTCCATTCCTACCACACTAGGGAGTACAGCTTCTAGTTTTAGCGCTAACGTCTTTGCCAGTAACTTAAAATCAACATTGAGGAGTCTTATTGGACGGTAGGAGGCGCAGAGCAAAGGATCTTTGTCCTTTTTTGCCAGTAAGGTAATAACGGCCTTTTTAAGGGTCTGGGGTAGATGTCCAGAAGTTAAGGATTCATTGTATACGTCCAGGAGTAAAGAGGAAAGCTTGTCCCAAAATGTTCTATAAAATTCACAGGGAAATCCATCGGGACCTGGGCATTTCCTCCCCTGCAGAGCTTTGATTGCTTTAGAGCAGGGTTAGGGAACCTTTTTGGCTGAGAGAGCCATAAACGCAGCATATTTTAAAATGTAATTCCGTGAGAGCCGTACAATATTTTTCAAAACTAAAAACAAGTAAATGTGTACATTTTATGAAGCCCAACACTTTTAAAGTACAATAAGTATCTGAATGCTTTTTAATAACATTGTTATGCTGTTGTTAACAATGATAAATAAAGTATTTCTTACCATTAATGTGACTTCTGGTGCTGCATGGTTTTGCTGATGGCCTTGTAGTCTGGTTGATATGTATTGAGGTTAAGCTGACCACCTGAATGACCAGCGACATCACCTCACCAAGCTGCTCGCCACAGATCTGAGCACAAAGCGCCTCCTGATGTAGGATGCAGTGAAAACTTAAAATGGGTCTCTTTTCCTGTTCACGAAGCAGTGCTACAAATCCTTTGTTTTTCCCCACCATGCACGGAGCACCATCAGTACACACTGAAATAAGTTTTTCCATCTGTAGATTTTTTTCTTTACTGAACTCAGTGAAAGTTTTTAATAAATCCTCCCCTCTTGTTGTCCCTTTCAGAGGCAAAACAGCAAGACTTTCCTCACATAGTGTGTCATGGCATGTCTTTTATTTGTTTAATTATCTTGTCTTTATCCAAAAAGTCATCAAAAAGTTCATTGGCAACATCAAGCATGAATGTTTTGGCGTACTCACCATCTGTGAATGGCTTCCCGTTTCTCACAATGGCTAAAGCACCAGCAAAACTAGCTGGATTCTAGTCCCCTTGTTGAGTCTAAACACGGAGGTGTTGCTGACCTGCTTGCACTCTGCCCAGTAGCTCTTCACAGGCTTTTTTCCTGCTGTCCCCCACAGGATATTTTGATGCAAAGGCAGCATGGCGTGTGTCGAAGTGCCGCTTTATATTTGAGCGTTTCATCGAGGCAATTTTATCATTGCATATCAGACACACTGCAGAACCTGCTCTCTCCACAAAAGCAAATTGCTCTGTCCATTCCTGCTGAAAAGTACGATAATCCTTGTCTCGTTTAGCTGCCATCTTCGTCACACAGGTTTCCACAACTAGCTAAGCTAGCTGCTAGGAGGGATGTTTACTTCCTGATCACGTCTCCTCCCATGTCCGTGACGCATCATCCGATTGGCTCCGGTCGGCGCCAGTCACCCGCGGAGAGCTGTGATTGGCTACATTTGGCGCCAGTCACCCACGGAGAGCTGTGATTGGCTCCAGCCACTCGCGGCCATGTTTTATATTTTTATCTGCTTTTTAAAAATATTATTATTAAAAATTTGTCTGCGAGCCATATGCAGCCATCAAAATTTCTCCTCTAATGAAGGCCTTAAGTGTCTCCCAAAGCAATGAGGTCGAGATTCCGGGACTTTTATTGGTCTCTAGAAAGAAGTCTATTTACCGCGTTACAAAGGATACAAACCTGTCATTAGTCAATAGGCGGGTATTAAACCTCCACGGCGGTCGTTCAACGGGGTGAGAGCCGAATCTGATAGTTATGGAAACTGGGGCGTAGTCTGACAGAAGAATGGCATCGTATTTACATCTGGTGAGCCGAGATAGCAATCTGTTATCAATCAGAAAGAAATTATTGCACGTGTAGGTGTGGTGGACTGGGGAGAAAAAAGAAAAAACCTTCTGAGAGGGGTGTAGAAATCGCCAAGCCTCTTGCACATTGAATTCTGACATGAAGGAGTTTATGACCTTGGAGGAGCATGAGGGCGTGACTATATTTTGAGATGAGCGGTCCAGTTGGGGATCTAGTCAGCACTTAAAGTCACCTCCCATTATGAGATGATAAGTGGACATGTCGGGTAGTAGTTGAAAAACGTGTTTAAAAACATTTTCATTATCGCAATTGGGAGCATAAATATTGACCAAGGCTACCGGAATATTGTGGATAGCACCCGTGATAATAATGTATCTGCCACATGAATCAGAAATGGTTTGAGAGTGCACATAAGGGGTAGATGTATTAATAAGAATCGCCACCCCCCTGGATTTGGTGTTGAAATAGGAGTGGAAAACCTAGCCAGTCCAGCTATGCCTCAATTTTAGGTGGTCCCCATTCCTAAGATGCGTCTCCTGCAAAAATGCTATGTGTGTCCCTAAGCGTTGTATATGGTGTATTACCTTACTGCGCTTTTGGGGGGTGTTAATCCCCCTGCAATTAAAGCTGGTAAAACAGATCTCCTGTCCTACCCCTGCTGCTAGTGTTGGGATAGAATCAGCCAGAGTTCAGCACAGAGTAGAATAGGTGGGGCTGTCCCTCGGTCGCCTGAAAGAGAGAGGGGAAAGGGAGGTAGAGGGGGAGAAAAAAAAGGAAAAAAAAGGAAAACACCCATACAATGACATCAAACAATGTGTGTACCCCAACAAACCAAAACGCCCCCCAAACCCACCCCGTCACAGAAGCATCCCCCCAATCGGGACACGCAAGATCCCACCTACTCCCACCCACTCGCCAAAGCATCCCCCCAAATGGGACACGTGAGACCCCACAAAGATCACAAAAGTAACCTAGCACACAGTTCACTAAGGACTGAGGAAAGGGGAAAGAATGAGAACAGTAACAACCACTGCCGCTCTCTCCTAGGAACATGATGCAAGTGAAACAATATTCAAGAATTGCACCATATAAAGAACTAGCATAAAAAATTAGAGAGAAAAAAAAAAGAATGAATGAATAAATATGTATATGTACACATGTGCAACCCACCTTTATCCTCTGTCTGTGTATCAATGTACTAAATGTACTCTGTCTGCTTAATCAATGTACTAAAATATTCGTCTGGGCTACACATGCATACACGTACGCACGCACGCACGCACGCACGTACGCACGCACGCACGCACGCACGCACGCACACACACACACACACACACACACACACACTCCTACACCCACACATATACATATAAAAGAGAACCTTGTCCTATAGAGCATAAAAAAGCATATATAATAAAAAAATAAAAAAATATATAAAAATAAGGAATTAAAAAAAAATAATAATAAAGAAAATAAAGAAGGATAAGAAAAAATAAGAAAAAATAAAATAAAAAAAAGAACTAATGTGCAAGCAGACCCATAAAAGCCAGCTGAAGTAATACCTAAAAAAGAAAATTAAAAGTAACGAAGTAAATATACTGTATATATGTATATATAAAAGTAAAAAAAAAACCAAGAAATAAACATCTGAGGTAGATCCTGATATATTCATGTGATATTTTGAAAGCACTCTTTTAGTACAAAAATACGTTATACAGCAATTGTAATGCCCAAAGTATTGAAAACGACATAATATAGCTGTATGATCATGTTATAGATTTACCTCTTGGGCCCAAAGGCCCAAACAAGATAAGCAGTCAGAGTGGAAACCACCATCAGAATGTGTAAACAGGGCACTTAAACAGCACCATTTCGAGTTTATAACACGGATGAGTCGACCACATTTTTAATGTTCTTCTTAACAAAGTCTGTAGCCAGGTCTGAATCCTCGAATTTGTGCATTTGACCATTTGGGAGAGTGATCCGCAGAGTAGCAGGAAAAAGAAGCCCAAACTTCACCCCAGGGCAGGAGTGTAGCTCCCTCTTCACCGCCATGAACTTTTCACGTCTTTTAGTCACTGTGGGCGAATAGTCAGGAAAGATGAGGACACGTTTTCCTTCATAAAGCAGAGGAGACGACTCCCGAGCCCTCCTCAAAATCTCATTTCGATCCTGAAGCAAGGCGACCCGGACCACGAGCGGGCGCGGGAGCTTTCCCTCCGTTGGTCTGGTCCGCGGGGCTGGGCCTGGTCGATGGCGGGCCTGGCTTCGAGGCCGAGCAGGTTTTGAAGCAGCGTTGACACGAACTTCGTAGGGTGTTGGCCCTCGGAGCCCTCCGGTACCCCCACGAGGCGAATGTTATTCAGTCTGGAATGACCCTCCAAGTCCTCGCATTTTTTAGCCAACGTGTCTACTGTCGTGTTAAGGGAGGTGATCCGGGCCTCCATGGTGGTTAGCTTCTCGTCCCAGTCGTTAGCCGCCCGCTACAGGTCGGAAATGTTAGCTTCGGCCAAGGTCATTCTAGCTTCCAATTTTGTCAAAACAGCTGTAACCTCCTTCTTAATAATAGCCAAAGCTATAGTCTCAAACCTGTTGATGAGGTCGGTGCATAGTTTGTCGATCATCTCCTTCAGCTTGGCTAGCAGAGTGCTATTAGCATCAAGCTCCTCCGTAGCCTCATGGCTGGCCTCGCCATGAGCTGCTCTGTCGTGTTTCCCCATATTTATCCTCGGTGGTCACACTTTGGACATCGATTATGTGTATTTCTTTGATAACAAAAACCAGTCTATGCCAGAAAAAGGATGTTAAAAGGTGCAAAAAAGTATATTAAATGCATGTTCCGGAGGAGCTGACACAAAGCACGTCTCATGGTACATCCAGACCGAACGCGTTATGAGCTGCAGGAGCATCCGGTTTACATGTAAAGTCAATGGGGGACGCGCCTCCAGGAGCGTCTAGGGGTCGGGCGTCACGTGTGTGTTGAGCGTTTTGAAAGTTGTTTTCCGTGCACCTGAGCCCGCGGCAGCCTCCACAGCACGCCTGGAACATGCTGAAGATTTCGCCGTTCAACGCTCTGTTAACCAATCAGGGAGAGTCGGGGAGGAGAGAGAGGGGAGTCAGCTATGTGATAATAATAATAATAATAATGAATTCAATTTATAATGCACTTTTCATTAATAAAAATCTCAAAGTGCAAATGTGACACGGTAACGAGGGGACGGGTGTTGCGCAACTGTGTGACGAATTGTTTGTGAGACACGGAAATAACCCGCAAAGTCGTGTTCAAGTATGGAGGAGAAATAAAAAGGACCTTGCCTGGCGGAGTGCCAATGAGGAAGTCGGGATATCGGGTACGTTTTGAATTGTGAACTGTTCATGTTTAGCAAGTTAAGCTCTGCTAACTCCCCCCCCCCGCCGCTCACGTTCCGGTTTGAACACCACTGGGTCCAGTGCGTCAACCTCGAGGCGTTTCGCGCTTTTTTGCCGTTGAAAAGGCGCTCGGTCTAGATGTACAATTACTCCATCAGCGCTCCACAGCGCCCCCCTCAATTTATGGATTTTTTTTTATGGGCTAATGAGTGTCATGCCACCAAAACATTTAGCTTCGTCACACCCAGGTGCTCACATAGCTACCCAGTACACATCTCTCTTGGTGGGTAACAATCAATGACTTCCTGGTAGACTACTGTACTTTTTAAAAAGTATTATTTAGCTGTGTTACAGGCAGTGTTCAGAACATTTTTTTTTACTACCAGTACGCACTTAATTAAAAGTAAAAAAATAAAATTAAAATAAACTTTATGAATAAATATCTCATGTTACAGTGTGAACCCGTGGCTTATAGACAAGTGTGGCCTATTTATGTACAATTTAAAAATTTTCTTAAAAACTTAGCGGGCGTGGCTTATGTTCAGGTGCACCCAATAGCCCAGAAATTACAGTGATAAATAAGGTGCACCACATTATAAGCTCACTGTCAATTTTTGAGAAAATTGAAGGATTTTATGTGCACCTTATTGTCTAAAAAAAATGGTAAGATTATCCATGCCTTTATGTAATTTTTAGACATATGGAAGTGGTAACCTCGTGAGAGTTGGAGTCATTCTGCAACGGGCAATCCTCATTTTGCTGCTGGCGTGTTTCCCCTGCTGGGCCATCCTGGTCAACACAGAGCCCATCCTTCTGGCTGTCAAACAGGAGCCAGAAGTAGCCAAGTGAGGATTTTAATCATTTTTCTGCTTTATTTAGTTCTGGAGAAAAAAAAGTGATTCTGATCAAAAATCTCTCTGTAGGTTGGCTCAGTTGTACGTGAATATCTTCATGCCAGCACTTCCTGTGAGTGTGTCTATTTTAATTCATTTTAAACATGAACTAATGGTAAACACATCTGTTTTTCTGTTGTTTTTATCATTGTTCTAGTCTGGATGCTGCAAAATTAAATAAACTTGAGATCTTAAAAAAAAAAAAAAATCAATAATGCCGTTTCCCTCGGTTTACAACCAAGATAAGCTTCCTCTGCTCAGTAGTTACATGAATGAATACAAAACTGGCTTCAGTGGTTAAATGCTGAAATACAGTACTTTGTTTTTTTAAATTCTAACACTATGAATAGGATCAAATCAGTTTCAAGGCAGAGTGAAATTATTGTTATAGTTCTTATTTCTACTTTGTAAATCTTCTAGAAACTTTTGTTCCATTTTGAATTCTCAAAACATTCACAAAAATACAGTTTGACTTGTTTTTTAAGTAAACTTCAAGTAAACTTCACCCGACACCATAAAGGAAATTTAGAATGTCCGCTTCAATTAAAAACCTAAACTTTAGGAACGGGATTAATTTTTTTTTTCAAAATTTTCTTGAAAAATACATTTTTAACTTCAAAATTTTTACTTAAATAATTGAAATATGTTTAAAAAAATAGATATTTCTTGGTCAACTTTTTAGATCAATGTAGTAGATTCTCATTTGATCAATATTTTATTTTGGGGAACATTCTTTAAATACAATGTTTGAGAACAGGAATCTAATAATCTGCATTTCAAAATGACTGAAGAAAGATGTGCAACCTGAAAAGAAAATTAATCCACTTTAACAGGAGACACATTAACACAACATATTCATGGTGATTCAGTTTGGTCAGTCTTGAAGACAGGGGTGATTCTAGGATCTGACCTTAAAGGTTCAGTATGTAACTTTTCTAACAACATATATTTTTTAACATATTTCTTCACTCTGTCACTACTTCCTGACATACTGATTTTAGAAAAGGTAATCTCTGAAAAAACTATTGTCCCCTTGCTTCTCTAAAAGCATTTCTAAAAAGCCACAGTGACCCACCGTTAACCAGCCAATAAAAACAGATTTTGTAACCAGCCAATAAAAACAGAGCTTGAATTTGAATCAGCCAATAAAAACAGAGCTTGAATTTGAATTTCAGCAGAGCTAGGGCAAGAGCAAGCCTCAGAGCCATATATGGCTCTGAGGGGGAGGGACCAGAAACGTGTCTCTGTTCAAGATTTTCCTAAGTTCCAGCGTGTTCCCAGAAATGTTTGAGTAAAGTAGATGCCATTTCCTGCATTCTGATGTATTTTTAACAGGTTGTTTATCATCTATGTTTACCAATGTAAGTAAACACTCGATTCAATAACTATTTTAGAGTTAATGGCACAACAAAATCGTTTTAGTGTTAAATGATCATCAAAGACTAAATTAATGCGACCAGAAGTTGCAACATACTGTATATCTGCATACAAAATATACAAAACAAAGCAAAATGCGCTTTAAGCATTAACCTTTAACCTTTAATTTAACAATTAAGCATACAATGTTCAGGCTACTGTTTAAGACACCATATTATAGTACATAATTATTGGTTAGTGTATATCTTTGATCAGGGCTATTCAACAAAACTGCTCAGGGGGCCACAGTTTCTGAAAGTCAACAGTTCAGGGACCAGACATCCACCGAATAAAATCATTATGTAAATAAACTAAAGTTTAAAATGATCTGTTACCTTTCAAATGTGTTTATTTTATTGCATTGAATCATAAATGTGATAAACAGAACTACCACAATTATTATTTTTAAACCTGTTAACAAGCACGGGCCCGCCAGCGGGCCCGCGTGACACAAATTTGCATACTGTACTTCGTCATTTCCCAAATATGGAAGTTTTGTAAATTCAGGCATCTTAGAACTCTTTTATAAGGTCTCTGCTTTTGATTGACACCAATTTTGACCAACTGAGTGAAACTTTTCAGTCGTTAGAGCCAATCAAATCCACCGACAGTGACAACGAAAAAAATCACCCAATGCCTACTTTCCCACGTGGGGCTTTGGCCAATCAAATCAGACGTTGATTCTGACGTGACAGACGTATAGCCAATGAAAATCCCGTAGTGGAGATGTGTGGCATGAGGGGGTGGGAGTTACTGGGAGTTTTAAATTTCACTGCGTAAGTGAATCAGAGTTTGTGCGCAACACGTGCGCCTTTGTGCGTAAAGGGAGAACTTTTATATATTGACTTCTACGATTGCTTTTCCGGACTTTTTTCACTGTGTCGCAATGGCTAAATGCCCTAAAAAATAAAATACACCACAGAAGAGGCTCTGGAACTGGGTTTACAAGGAGGGATTAGTGACCAGGGCATGTCAAAACAACTCCTTGCCTGAGGCATCTTCTCGATGATTCTGATCGAAGCTGCTTTTATCGATGGGGGAGGTCGATGGGGGAGATACATTACTTGAGCAGTAAGTGAAAACTATTTTATACTGCTATTTTATACTGCTATTTTATACTGCTGTTATAGAATAAAGAAGTAAGAGTTTTCGTCCGTCCCGTTTATTTCTGTACAGGTAGTCCCTGACTTACGAGCGCCCTGACATGTATTTCTGTCTTTTGCGTTTGTCTGTCTGTCTTCAACATAATCAATGTTTTTCTTTTTCACTTCAGGCAAACTGGTTCAGACACGGAGTGTCTACCTAGAAGGGATCAAGGAGGACAGAAGGATTCCAGTGATGATACTTCTAGCTGTAGAGACTGTTTACATTTATTTACACTACTCTAATATCTACACCACTGTTGGCACATATACAGTGTGCTCTGAACGGTCTTATTTAGGGATGCCCAATGTGCCTTACTGCATATGCCACTTTTTGCCTCTACAACAACATCAACTACTACCTCATACATATACTGTGTACATTGACTCATACGCTGCTTTGCCACTTTGCAAATGTCAATGCTAGAAACCTTTAGTTTATTTTAGTTATACTTTTTATACTCTTTTTTTATACCACTATGCAAAAAAAAAAAAAAAAAAAAAAACAACTCAGGACAGTGTTAGTTTTACTATTTTTATGCTTATGTCTATTATTATATGTTTCAGTGTTTCAATGTTTAGATGTTTACTGTTGCACCGAGGGACTGAGAGAAACGCAATTTCGGTCCTGTGTATGTCCTGCACTGTACATATTGCAGATCTGACAATAAAGTTGACTTTGACTTTGACTTTGACTTTGAAGCTGTGGAGATGTGAAAGAACAGCAGGAGAGGAGAGGAGGCCAAAATGTAAATAGTTTGCAGTGAGTGTGTTTTTTATTGTTTATTTTTTACAATATATAAATATTTGTTTACAAAAAGTACTTTTTGAGGAGCCCTTTTTATGCACACTAACAAAAAGAACATTTTACTCTGTTTTTCATCTTTTACAGTTATTTCAATCAGTTTGAGAGTAAATATAGGAATGGAACAGGGTTCCCCTTGATGTAAGCTTTCAATAGAGCACTCACTGAAGTCTATATGTTGAAGTATATAGAAGTTCCAGACTTTTGAAGTTGGTGTTACCCATTTGGCACAGTTTGGATAGCTTTGGATAGCTTTGAGGTCCGCCTGAACATGCACATATAAAAACAGGCACAAAATTCTCAATTTCTATGCTATTGACTTCAAATTTGAACCTGTCATAGTAAAGACTTCACTCTTTAGGATCATGTCAATTTCCAGTCCATATCTTCTTGTGTCAGTCTGTAGGTGCTTGACAAATATAAACATTTTCAGGTGAGGCAAAAAAAATGCTTGATATCTGTGTGTTCTCACTTAAATAAATACAAAATAATAACAGATAAAACAAAATTGACTGCTGAAACAAAAAATTCAAAGTGTTATCTTTACAAAGACACTAAGCTTTTCCTTGTACTCCAAAGGGTTCAAGAACAGCTTCTAATTTAATTTGGGTATGTGTTTTTAGGCATTTTTTGCATTTTTGAGGTTATTGTTAAAAAAAAATAAAAAAAATAAAGTAGCTAAAATTACTGATGGGTTTTCAAACCAAACCTTGCAGCAACATATCTACTAAATGGATCACACAAGAAACAAGTGTTAGTATTTCATTTAGAACTTTACAAAGTGGGACTGCCTCCTAAAACAGCCGGAGAACAAGTCCACCTTGCAAATGGCCACCTCAGCCTTTTATTCACTTGGTGGGTTGGCAGTTTACAAGGAAAACAGGTTCAGACAGTTTTCACACAATAGCTCTAGTCAGTTTTGGCCAAGTCAGGAACAACAAGTTTTGAAACAACATAAAACATTCTTGTGGTGCTTTTGAAACAAAGGAAACATTATTTTGGTGTTTTTGTTTTCAGTAAACAAGTATTATGTAAGATAAATATTTCTCAGGGAGTGAACAGATACTTGTTTCATGTTATAAGTTTTTAGATTATAAGTTTTTAGATGATAAACATTAAAATACCCTAAACCCTGCCCTATTTTATCATTTAAAACTGTTTAACATTATGCAGATGATTGGCCCGAAAAAAACCTCTGGGTCTAAATTTAGTAGGAAAAACGCAACCAATGCAAATGTGCCCTCACCACTTTGCAGCCTTTACAACAAATCAGGCTCATCTGAAAAAAAAGTTTTGTGGGCAGTAGAGTAAAATAATTTAAAACTTAAAGAGATTTTAGAATAATTTTGAAAACTATAATTTAAACACTTAAAGAAGTTTTAAACTAATTTAAACACTCAAAATTTTTCTAAAAAAAATAATTCAAAGAACTTAAAGAAGTTTAAACTGAAATAGTTAAAAAAAACTTAAAGAAGTTTAAATTAATTAAATTAATTAAAAACCTAAAGAAATTTAAACTAAAAATAATTAAAAACCTAAAGAAGTCTAAATTAAAATAGTTTAAAAACAAAGAAGTTTAAACTAAAAAATGAAAACTTAAAGAAATTTAAGCTAATTATTTAAAAACTTAAAGAAGTTTAAACTGAAAATAAAAGAATTTAAAAAGAGAAAGGTAACTTCTTTTACAAAAAAAAAAACTTTTCAAAACTTGAGAAAACAACTCTTAAAGTGTGGGAAATCAATCATTTGATTTGATTTGATGTTTATTCATTCATTTTAAAAGAACAATACAAGACAGTTTCATCAGATACAAGATTACAAGTAGGATAAAATGAAGGGAGCAGAAAGAAGATGAAATCTTATTATATCTGCCCCTATTTCACAGTTTGTTCAACCAATGATAACTTTCAAGCAACATCACAGAATGAATAGTTCTACCTATTTTCCTAACTGTAATACACAAACTACATCACAAAATGAATAATTCTACTTAATTTTCCTAACTGAAATACATAAACTACTGTAGATCACAAAATGAATAATTCTACTTAATATTTCTAACTGTAATACACAAACTACATCACCCATAATTCTAATTAATTTTCTAATTCTAATTTTTTTATTTATTTTTTTATTTTATTTTATTTTTTTATAATTTTATTTAATTTTCCTATTTTTTTTTTTTTTTATTAATTTTCCTAACTGTAATACACAAACTAGATCATAAAATGAATAATTCTACTTAATTCTACTTAATTTTTCTAATTGAAATACACAAACTAAAAGATGGCACAACATCAAGATGTTCACAAAATGAATAATTCTACTTAATTTTCCTAATTGTAATACACAAATTCATCACAAAAATGAATAATTCTACTTAATTTTTCTAACTGTAATACACAAACTGCTTCATAAAATGAATAACTCTACTTAATTTTTCTAACTGTAATACACAAACGTACCGTACATCATAAGTACAACATAATTGTAATACACAAACACGCAAGATTACATCATATATAGTTTTTGAGCAAGTCCTTTTTGACCTTTTTCTTAAATGTATACATTGATTTTTCATTTTTAACATCACTCTCCAGAGCATTCCACAATCGAATTCCCTGAATTGAGGTAGACCGTCCTTTTAAGCTGGTTCTGAATTGTGGTTTGATGAATATCTCTGTCCCTTTGAGATTGTAATAACTTTGTCTTTTTATAAAATTTCTTTGGATATTTAAAGGTAATGTGTTATTATGAGCCCTATACATAATTGATAAAATACTATATTCTACCAATTCCTGGAATTTCAATAAGTTTAGTTGAATAAACAAGGTGTTTGAAGGGTGAGTGAAATGTTTTCTGGTGATTACTCTTACAGCTCTCTTTTGTAAAATAAAAACAGGCTTTGTAATAGTTTTGCATGCTTTTCCCCAAACCTCAATACAATAGATTAAATGTGGAGCAATGATTGTGTTATACAACATATGTAAAGCTTTATCAATTAAAAAATCCCTGACTTTATACAGTACTGCAATTGCTCTAGCTAGTTTTTTTTTAATAGAATTTACATGATGTTTCCATGTCAGTTTGTCATCAATGATAACACCCAGAAACTTCACTTCACTCACTTTACAGATCACAACATCTTCAATTTCAAATGGATCGTCATCAACAATTCCCTTTTTGTTACTGAAAATCATGTAGTTAGTTTTATCTAAATTCAAAGATAATTTGTTTAATTTAAACCAAGTTTGTATTTTTATAAATTCTGTTTTCATCATATCCAAAATCTGTTTTATGTCATTACCCGAACTGAAAAAAGTGGTGTCATCGGCAAAAAGAACACATTTAAGTAGTGCTGACACATTTACCAAGTCATTCACATATAAAATAAACAACTTTGGTCCAAGCACAGAACCCTGAGGAACTCCACAAGTGATATCACGGAGGTCAGATTTAACATCATTAATTTGCACGAACTGTTTCCTGTCCTTCAAATAGCTAGATACCCACTGTAATGCTGGTCCTCTAATACCATATTTATTTAGTTTTTCAAGGAGAATGGTGTGGTCAATGGTATCAAATGCTTTTTTTAGATCAACAAAAACACTAACACAGTACTGTTTATGATCGACAGCATTAGTTATTTGTTCCATTAAATCCATGAGAGCCATTGACGTAGAGTTTTTTTCTCTAAACCCATATTGACTGCTACTTAAAATGTTTTGTTTATCAATAAATTGATCCAATCTGGACACAAATAGTTTTTCTAGAATCTTTGAGAACTGTGGTAATAAGGATATTGGCCTATAATTATTGAATACACATTTATCACCATTTTTAAAAAGAGGAATTACCTTTGCTACTTTCATGTTATCTGGAAATATTCCTGTTGAAAAAGATAAATTGCATATATATGTAAACGGTTCAATAACATAACTTATTATTTCCTTTACGAACATCATATCCATGTCCACCCAGTCTTTTGATCTCTTGTCTGAGAGATTTTTTACCATTTTCATAATTTCCTCTTTGTTAGTTCCACTAAGAAAAATACTGTTTGTGCAACTTTTAATTGAATGACACACCTTATTATCTACTTTTGGTATTTTAGCTGCAAGGCTTGATCCAATATTTACAAAATATTGATTAAATTCATTTACGATATTATTCTCATCATGTATTTCTTTGTCATCTTTCACAAAATATTTTGCAATGTTTGTTTTTGCTTTATGACTTTTTAGAACATCATTTATTACTCGCCATGTTGTTTTAGTGTCACCATTGCTCTTGTTTAATAAATCACTATAGTATTCTTTCTTGCATCTTCTTATAATCATTACCAATTTATTTTTATATTTTTTATATTTTTCTTCAGCTTGTTGTGTTCTCGTTTTTAAGAAACATAAATACAAGTTATTTTTTTTTTACAAGCATTTCTCAACCCTTTAGTCATCCAAGGTTGGTCAACAATATTTCTTTTTCTACGATTTCTTTGCACACAATTCTTTTCATACAGAGCTTCTAAAATGTTCATAAATTCATCATATGATCTGTTAACATCATCAATATACACGTCCTTCCAGTTTTGCTTCTGTAAATCATCTTTTAATTGATCCATAGCTTTTTTTGATGTGTTTATTATTTTTTTCTTAATTGTAACTTCTTTTGTAATGTTTTGATCATTTCTGTAGATAGTGAAAACTGGTAAATGATCACTTAAATCAGTTGTTAAGATACCACCTGTCATATCCCCATTTGTTATATTTGTGAAAATGTTGTCAATTATCGTAGCACTATGAGTTGTAATTCTTGTTGGTTTTGATATTAACGGATAAAGATTTAAACTATACATTGAATTTAGAAATGTGCTGATGTTATTTGAATCCGTTTTATTTCCCAGGTCGATATTAAAGTCTCCGCACAAGAAAACTTTTTTATTTAAACTCTTTTCCAGTAGTTGTATGATTTTATCGGTGAATATTTCTATATTTGATCCTGGTGATCGATATACACAACTTATGGATATGTTTTTAGCATTTTCGTTTAATATTTCTATTGTTATTATTTCCATAAGATTGTCAACAATTATTGACATTTCTTTAATTATTCTACACTTTATTTCATTTTTGACAAATCATTCAATCATTGAAACATACAGCAAAGAAAAAGCTCTTTTTATGAGCTGGGTCTTTTTTACAGACCAAAAACAGAATGCATAATAACTAAAAAAAATGCAAAAGAGAGAGTGGCATTTCTTCAAAAGGTCTAAAACCAGCTAACAGATCATAGTGCCGGCTATTAAAAATGCTTTCAGTACTAAAAATCGCTCTACATTTTCTTTCGGCAAGTTGGCATAATCAGGACGTCACATTTGATGCAGAGAAGCATGCTTGTCGGCAGAAATCCTGCTGCCCCATCTTAGTCTGGCTCTGTGTCACACTGACCTGTCACCCAGACAGGAATCATCCTGCCCCGAGATGGTCTTTAGCCAGCGCTCCGACTCCCAGTGCTTCCAGCAGGGGTCCCCGACAAAACCAATCACCTGGGTGGGGCCAAATTCCCTTAGCATGCTCATCACACCTGGAAGTTCTTCCTGTGGTGTTGACCTGGGCAGAATCAAAAATTAGTACAAATACACAATAATGTTTACATATTTTTAATTCCCACACCATTAGTACAATGTTAGTATTAGTATTAGTTTAGACGAATCACCTCAACAATGGTCATGAGCTTTGGGTTGTGACCGAAAGAACGAGATCTTGGATACAAGCGGCTGAAATGAGTTTTCTCCGCAGGGTGTCTGGACTCTCCCTTAGAGATAGGGTGAGAAGCTCAGTCATCCGGGAGGGACTCGGAGTAGAGCCGCTGCTTCTCCACATCGAGAGGAGCCAGTTGAGGTGGCTCGGGCATCTGGTTAGGATGCCTCCTGGACGCCTCCCTGGTGAGGTGTTCCGGGCATGTCCCACCGGGAGGAGACCCAGAGGAAGACCCAGGACACGCTGGAGGGACTATGTTTCTCGGCTGGCCTGGGAACGCCTTGGGATTCCCCCAGAGGAGCTGCTCCAAGTGGCTGGGGAGAGGGAAGTCTGGGCCTCCCTACTTAGGCTGCTACCCCCGCGACCCGACCCCGGATAAGCGGACGAAAATGGATGGATGGATGGATGGACCTCAACAATAGAAAACTTTTCATCAAAAAACATGCCATTACTCAGTTTAGTTTCTGCGTTCAAACAGGATCCTCAGGAATCCTGGCATAGACAATTAATTATTATTATTAATTCTGCTTACCTCATGGAGTTTGTAGAAGGAACTTCATTAATGCATGTGCAAAATATATAATTCATGTGATCACCTAATCCACAAAAGTACAACATAACATTAAAATGTTTCCAAGTCAAGTCAGATGTATTAAAAAATACAAAACTACCAACATCTCCAATCAAACCCTGATCAAATCCACCTCAGGGTATCACAATTCGGTTCCGGTGAGCAAGCAAACCCAGAATGCAGGCAGAACAGGAATCGGAGACGGAGAGTGTAAAATAATAAACACTTTAATAATGAAAACAAAAGGTTGACAGTGCAGCAGCTACTTACAAAATGATGAGGAAATGTTTCATGGCTCCACCAGACATTAGGGAGAAAATGACTATGACCCGACAAATGCAAATACCTTAATCCACACTTAAATACAGACCAAAGTAATCAACTAAACACTGAACACCTGTGGGATATCTGACAGAGGAGGAGGTGCAGGGATGAGAAGGAGCCAACAGAGGGAGAGTGAGTAACAATATGAAAAAACTTGACAGGAGCAGAGCCTGTCATAACCCTCCCCCCCCAAGGGTGGCACCCGACACCCCCAAGACGGACCTCCCACACAGCAAGGGCGGGCGGAGGGAGGCAACAGGCAGGACGGCGGGCCAACACCATCAGCCAGATCCGGAGGACGTCCAGGAGGTCGCCCATCACCAAAAGAGGAGGAAACCCCAGTCTCAGGGAGGCCTCCAGGAGATGCGGAGGGCCGAGGAGCCACTGTAGACACGAGGACCTCTGCCGGAGCGGGGACCCCCGAAGAGTCGAGGACCTCTGCAGTGGAGCCCCCCGGCAAAACGAGGACTTCCAGCAGAGCGAGGACCTCCGGTGGTGTGAGGACATCATGAGTGAAGACCATCAGAGGAGTGGAGACTACCGGTGAGACGAGGACCCCTAGTCGGGCGAGGACCTCGGATGGAGGAGCAAGGCCCACTGACGGAGGAATGAGGACCTATGAGACGAAGATCCCCGGTGGAACGAAGACCTTCGACGAAACGAGGCCCTCTAGAGAAGCGAAGACCCTCGACGAAAAGACCTTTGAGACATCGTCGGACGCCAAGACGGGTGATGAGACGTCGTTGGGCGCCGAGAAGTCGATGTTGGGCGCCGAGACGGGCGATAAGACGTTGTTGGAACCCTCTGAGATGTAGTTGGGGTCCTCTTCGTCGGGACCCTCAGAGACGTTGTTGGGACCCTCCTCGTTGGGGTCCTCTGAGACGTCGTTGGGACCCTCCTCGTTGGGGCCCTCTGAGATGTTGTTGGGACCCTCCTTGTTCGCACCCTCAGAGACGTCGTTGGGACCCTCCTCATTGGGACCCTCCTCGTTGGGACCCTCCTCGTAGGGACCCTCTGAGACGTCATTGGGACCCTCCTTGTTGGGACCATCTGAGACGTCGTTGGGACCCTACTCGTTGGGACCCTCTGAGACGTCGTTGGGACCCTCCTTGTTGGAACCCTCTGAGGCGTCTTCGGGTGATGAAGAGGAGCCAGCAGCCGATGAGGCGTGGTCTGTAGCTGATGGTTCTGTGTCTTCTGCGGCTGCCCCCAGATTTCCAGCGGCAGGAAGGACCTCAACGGCGAAGAACCCCGACGAGACGAGGACCTTTGGTTGGATGAGAGCCACTGATGGAGGAGCGAGGACCTCAGATGGAACGAGGACCTCCTTGGTGAAGACCTCCAGAGGAGTGGAGACCCCCGGTGAAGCGAGGACCTCAGACGAAGCAAGGACCACTTTGGTAGGGACCTCCGATGAAGTGAGGACCCCAGAAGGAGCAGTGAGGAGTTCTAGAACAAAGACCCCCGATGTGACGAGGACCTCCGATGGAGTGAGGCCTCCAGATGGATGAGTGAGGACCTCAGGACCCAGGACCACCTCTGGACCAGTGTCTATGGAAACAAAGAGAGGGAGAGACATTGCTTCCGATAGACCTGGTGGGTCAGGAACTGGTGCAAGACCCAGCCTTGGTGCTGAAACAGCAGGAACCAGTCTTGGTGATGGAACCAGTCTTGATGCTGGCACCGGAAGGGCCAGTCTTGGTTCTGTACAGGAACCAGTCTGGGAGCAGGCACAGGAGGCACCAGCCTAGGTGCTGAAACTGTGTCCAGCCGTGGAGCTGTTGGGGCCAGAGCCGGACATAGTGCAGCTGATGCTGAACTCGGCTGTGAGGCAGATGGTGAGTTGAGAGGGTCCTCAAGCTGAGCAGCTGGAGTGAAGCCAGGCTCAGAAGCTGCTGCTGAGCTGACAGGCGAAACTGCTGCTGCTGAGCTGACAGGCGAAACTGTTACTGTTACTGAGCTAACAGGCGAAACTGCTGCTGTTACTGAGCTAACAGGCAAAACTGCTGCTGTTTCTGAGCTAACAGGTGAAACTGCTGCTGCTGAGCTAACAGGCGAAACTGCTGCTGCTGCTAAGTTAACAGGTGAAACTGCTGCTGCTGAGCTGTCAGGCGAAACTGCTGCTGCTGAGCTATCAGGCAAAACTGCTGCTGCTGAGCTAACAGGCGAAACTGTTGCTGCTGAGCTGTCAGGCAAAACTGCTGCTGCTGACCGT
>JBBPBX010031961.1:0-23539 GCA_038048925.1 Garcialebias charrua | reverse complement strand
TCCACAAAGAGACGGTCCACCTGTGCAAGAGCTCTGATCTGTTAATCAGTGTGCTAATGCAATGAAATAAGCGGGTAATAAATGTACAAACTGAAAGGTGCAAACTTAAGTTTTATCATCAAAAGCTGAAATGTTAAAGCTCCCCTGACATCATCTTTGAACTTTCCATAAAATGGCACAACATATATATATTTTAAGATTGAACTATGATCGTTTTTGCTAAAACAATGTTAAATGAATGAAAATTCCTCTCAAAAATAGTTTAAAATTAGCGCCGTTTTTTTACACGGTAAATCCGGGTTTTTCCGGTCACGTGATTGTGACGTCAGATCGAGACTCTGCTCCAACGCGCACATTGAATACAATGGAGAAAGATACAAACGCATCCGTCGAATTTAGCCATTTAAAACTTTAGATTTTAGCGATTTGGCTTCAGTTCGTGAAGAAGAAGTTATTTTGAGTGATCAACAACAAACAGCATGGTTTCTTTTGTCCGTGTTGCTTTTTTTTCAGGAGAGGTTTCACATTCATGAAGTGAGCACCAGGTGTCAGCAAAGCTATCGTGATAACTCTTACAGAGCACTGTAGAAGCTATCGTGATAACTCTTACAGAGCACTGTAGATTGCTCTGCTTTGCTGACATCTGGTGCTCACTTCATGTATGTGAAACCTCTCCTGAAAAAAAAAGCAACACGGACAAAAGAAACCTTGCTGTTTGTTGTTTATCACTCAAAATAACTTCTTCTTCACGAACTGAAGCCAAATCGCTAAAATCTAAAGTTTTAAATGGCTAAATTCGACGGATGCGTTTGTATCTTTCTCCATTGTATTCAATGTGCCGTTGGAGCAGAGATCTGGATCTGACGTCACAATCACGTGACCGGAAAAACCCGAATTTACCGTGTAATTTACCGTGTAAAAAAACGGCGCTAATTTTAAACTATTTTGGAGAGGAATTTTCATTAATTTCACATTGTTTTAGCAAAAACGATCAGAGGTCAATCTTTATATATATGTTGTGCCATTTTATGGAAAGTTAAAAGAAGATGTCAGGGGAGCTTTAAATTTGGAGAGTCTGTTACTTGAACACAAATGTATGCATTTGTGTTACAAACTTGAGCAAGAAATCACTTTTAGATCACCTAAAATCTGTGTTTGATGCAGGTGCAAGAAAACTTGGATGCATTTTACATGTTTTAATTCTTTCAAATTATTATCATTATGTAATGTTTCTTTTTTTCCCCTCCAGATCTTAGCCCTGGTGTCGGTGAAAAGACCCATAGGTGCAAACCCATCAAACTATCAGACCCTGATGCACATGGGGGTGCGGCTGGCCACATGGAACCAGATCCTCGACCCCTGGGTCTACATCCTGTTGCGCCGCACCGTGCTCGGCAAAATCTACCTCATAGTGAAGTGCCAGGCGGGCATGAGGGGAGGCGTGATAGGCCGCTGGGAGAAAAGCTCCTTCCCCAGCATGGACCAGAAGGAAGTCAGCAAAGTGTGAGCAGAAAGAGACGGACTCTGTGGACATGGGTCGCTGAACAAAATAATTCAAAGACTAGAGCGGGTTGAAAAGGGTCAAACTCTGAAGCAACGCAGCTTTTATTCGATAATTCTTCTCAGATTTACATCATGGATTCATTCTGTCCCCGTTATCATCATAACTGACCAACAACACTGTCTGACCTGACAAAAGAAAGCTTATGCTTTGATTTTGCGCAAAATATTACACATGCTAAGCAGTTTACTTGCAATAAGTATTCCTTTATTATAATCACATTATGAAAGGATAAAAAAAATTCTGAATGTAGCGTTGAACGCGTTGTACCCTGAAACTTAAACGTTTGCAGAAGAGATATTTTTGTTATATATTTGTTTCTCCTAAAATAATTTCCCCCCAGATTGCGTGCATGTCAGCTGACCACAAGAGGGATCAGTGTTTCGCTTAATGTTAAGTATTCTGCTGAATGTAACTTATTACAGGATGTTAATGTGTTTAAACACCGGGGGAAATTGTCTCTGTGTTTGTGTGTTTACATGTGTGAACTAATGTACGATTTTACAGGTTAATACTTGAACGTATCCCTCAGTGTGCTGAGGGTGTGTAAACTGAATGTAAATAAAATGTGATTTTAAAACATCGTATTTTCTATTTTGTTTGTGGTTTTTGACTGTTACGCTGACAAGTTAAGAGTTTTTAGTGAATCTGAAAAGAGCTTAAAAGGATTGTTGAAAGGTTATGAACAATGAACCTCTTACCTGTTCTGGATGGCTCCACAACCTCGATTTGGAGAAATAAAGTTGACTTCTGCCTTGAATGACTAATCTGAGAAAGGTCAATCCCAAAGGGGGTTTCTGCTGGCCTAAAACAACTCCATTTAAAAACAAAAAGCAAAGTCTAGTTCATAAACCTCTATCAGTTTTGCATTACAAGATTATTTAAGCAGAAATATTATTAAATTCCTGTCAAAAGTGCACCACCATGCACCACAAGGGCTATGGCTATGAATAAATTCTGCTGTCAATAACTGTGCTGGTAAAAACAACAATACATTTCTTTGTAAATAACTGTGTAATGTGAAACTGAGTCTAATGCAGAGGTTTCTAAAATATTGTTAGCATTATTAGCCATATTCTTTTTAGATTCAAGTTTTATTAAGACAACAGCGATCCACTATACAGTACATAGTGTGTCCAACTCATGGACCAAGTGGGCCTTCGCCTTCTCCAGAGGCTCAGAATTGAAGTTAAAATGAACGTTTTTGTCTCCGTTTTCAGTAAGTTGGGCCCCAGAATGACGACAAGAATGAGGAACTGGAATAAAACAAACTTAATTTTATTAATAAACAACACCAAAGCCTGTCGTGGCAACAAAGACTTACAACAACCAAAGATGCAGACACAAGGAGATAAGAAAACACACAAGAGGAACTGGACGCGGCGTCAGAAAACACAATTAACTGCAGATGAATGACAACCCAGGGACTAAACATACAGGGGCTGATGAGTGGAGCAGCTTGCTAACAGTCGGTCAGTTGCATTGTACTGTACATGAACGCTCCTACAAGCACCCTGCAGATGCTGGGTGCTATCATGGTGCACTAAGATTCATAACTGCTGTGATTATCATACCCACCACTGCACCCTGTATTCACTGGTTAACTGGACATCATCATCTTCACACAGACTCTCACACTGGTACATTTTACATGTTGCTGTGTTCATTCGTGCCCATCTGCTCATACAGACTCATGTTCGTGCTGCTGTTTGGAGTAATGGGTTTCTATGATATTAGTGCTTAGTGTATTTTTAGTTGATGTTTTTCTTAGTTCATATCTTAGATGTTATTAGTGTTTTTCTTTTACATTTTATTGTTGGATGTAACTGGGACCCTGTACACAATCTCGTTTCATCACATGTACCACATGTGGTGCGCATGACAATAAAGATTCTCTGACTCTGATTTTCATCTTTAAATAACTTCTTGGTCTGCTGCCTTCATAAATCTCCTCCTACACGTCTCTGCGTGAGTGCAGCTACAGCGTGCGCTCTCAGGACATTATTACCTGCAGTGTTCCCTCAGTGAGGACTGAACTTGTCAAAAGGGTCTTCTCCTACTCTGCTCCTGTTTCCTGGAATGTATTGCCAAAAGATCAGAAGCTCTCGACTTTGACCTCTCTAAATGACTTTAAACATGTGTTGGACTCCTGGCAAGAACCAATGCAGACACGTTCCTGCTTTTAGTTTTCTACATTTGCCTTATAATCTAGCTGATTTTTCTAATTTTTTTGCCATCTTATTTTAATTTGTTTAAAAAAATAATCTGTATGCCTCTTTTATAACTATTGTTGTTGCTGTTGTCCATTGTTGTCATCATTCTTTGTTGAAACCAGGTCTCTCTTGTAAAAGAGTCCTCGAGGCTCAATGGGATTAACCTGCATAAATAAAGGTTGAATGAATGAATCACAGGGTCGATAAAAATAGGTATGAAAAAAAAAATCAATAAAAACGAGACTGTTATAAAACGATACTATAAAACAAATTAACATTAATGGAAAAAAAATCTGAATTAAAATCAATCAATCAATCAATCAATCACCTTTAGAGCCCGTTGAGATCGAGATCTCTTTTACAAGGGTGACCTGGTCAAGTGGTCAGCAGCACACGTCACATGGTAAATGACAATAGGCATTTGAATTTATCGAAAAGAAAAGAAAGAAAACTACAATCACAGTAAATAGATGTTGACAGTTCAAAACCAACAGGATAAGGATTTGGGCAGCACAGTGGCACAACTGGTAGAGCTGCTGCCTCTCAGCGAGCAGGTCCCCGGTTCAAATCCTGGTCCGGGGGCCTTTCTGGGTGGAGTTTGCATGTTCTCTATGTGCATGCGTGGGTTTTCTCCGGGTGCTCTGGTTTCCTCCCACAGTCCAAAAACATGCATGTTAGGCTGATTGGTAACTCTAAATTGACCCTGGGTGTGAGTGAGACAGGTCCCTCTTGTAAATGAGTCCCCGTGGCTCAACGAGGCTAGCCTGTATAAATAAAGGTTGAATGAATGAAAAAAGACAGATTTCTATATACATTCATTCAACCTTTATTTAGTCAGGTAAATCTTATTGAACCTCATGGGCTCATTTACGAAAGCGACCTGCTAAAACTAAAGAACGATGAACAGCAATGGTAGAATTTCCTTAAACAATAAACAATAAACAAACAATAAACAATAGAAAACAAAAAAGAGAAAAAACAAAAGAAAGAAATACTTTTTTTTTTAAACAAAGTATCAAAAAACGAGCAAAACATAAGGTAGACGTATAAAATCAAAGACAGGAACAAATCTGCATTGGTTTTTGCCAGGATTCCAACAGATTCTGAAAACCATTTAGAGAAGTCAAGGTCGAGAGCTTCAGATCTTTTTGTAAGATATTCCATGAAGCAGGAGCAGAGTAGGAGAAGGCCCTTTTTCCAAGTTCAGTCCTCACTGACGGAACACTGCAGGTAATCATGTCCTGAGAGCGCACACTGTAGCTGCACTCACGCAAAGACATGTAGGAGGAGATGTATGAGGGCAGCAGACCAAGAAGTGATTTAAAGATGAAAATGTACCAGTGGAAGAGTCTGCGTGAGGTTAATGATGTCCAGTTAACCAGTGAATACAGGGTGCAGTGGTGGGTACGATAATCACAGCCAGTTATGAATCTTAGTGCACCATGATAGACAACATCCAACATCTGCAGGGTGCTTGTAGGAGCATTCATGTAGAGAATGTCACCGTAATCAATGGAGGGAAGGAAAGTCACAGATACAAGGCGTTTCCTAACATTCAGTGTTAGACATGATCTGTTTCTGAAAAAGAAACCCAGTTTAACTTTCAGTTTCTTCACTAGGTTTTCCACGTGGAGTTTAAAAGAGAGATGTGAATCGATCAGGATACCCAGATATTTATAGGAATCAACAAACTCAATAGGGACACCATTTGAAGATAAAATCAGAGGAGGATCTGCTGGAACCGCCTTCCTATTTGAAAAAAACATCCCTTACACAACACCCTTATACAAAACAAGCAGACAGACATCGGTTGGGTAGATAAAGTTAAAAAATTAACAATGCCATGTAAATTGCACAAGTAATGTTTAGAAACATCTGCAATGGTCAAGTTTCTTGAGGACATTTTCTAATACGGTTGACATAAAGGAACCAGGAGAGATGAGTGTTGATAGTTTCAGATGTTTCTGTAAGTTGTTCCAGGCTGAGGGGACGGCGAAGCTGAATGCTCTTTTTCCTAGTTCAGTTCTGACAGGAGGAACTGACAGGAGGACTAAATCGTTAGAGCGCAGGGAGTAATGACTGTGTGATGTTTGTATTAAGGAGGTGAGGTATGACGGGACTAGGTTTAGGAGGGTCTTGTAGATGAAGGATATCCAGTGAGTGTATCTGCGAGTGCTGAGAGATGACCAGCCAGATTTTACGTAAAGCTCACAGTGATGAGTGCGATAACTGGAGTCAGTAATGAACCGAAGGGCACCGTGGTAAATGGAGTCTAAGGACTGTAGGTATTTTGATGCAGCACTCATGTACAGCACGTCACCATAATCTAGTATTGGCATGAATGTTGCAGCTACTAATGTTCTCCTGGCTTTGCATGAGAAGCAGGATTTGTTTCTGAAGAAGAAACCTAGCTTCAGTTTGAGTTTAGTGGCCATTTTGGAGATGTGGGTTTTAAATGACAGTTCATTGTCAATGTTGAAACCTAGATATTTGTAGGTGGAGACCATTTCTATTTGTTTTCCCTCTTGGGTTCCAATTTGAGGTGGGTTCTCTGGTTGCTGCTTTCTGTTGGATAGAACCATAATCTTGCTTTTGTCGGCATTTAGGACCAGTCTAAGTTTTTGCAGACGTGACTGAATAATATTAAAAGCATCCTGAAGAGAGGTGAAAGCTTGGCTGAGGGAGGATGAACAGCAATAGATGATTGTGCCATTGTTATGATCCAGCGTGAGAGGGAGCCACATCCCTACAGTCATCTGCGTAATAATGGTGGAAGGCATTTGACAGATCACTGCAAAGATCGTTGATTTATAGAGAGAAAAGAATGGGACCCAAGACAGAACCCTGTGGCACCCCTTTCACAACATCTAAGATAGTAGAGGAGGATCCGGCTACATGAACAGACTGTGTTCTGTCAGTTAGGTAGTTGGTGAAGACTGCAAGTTTTGATAGACCAGAGTGTTCCTAGCCTGGTTAAAACCAGACCCTTGTCCTTCACTTCGCTTCGTACTAGTGTCTGGGACTTCTCCCATGGACAACAATTTCTCCAGTAGATTTTTGACCGGACCAATCAGAGAACAGAAGGCGGATTACCGGACCAATCAGAGAACAGAAGGCGGAGTTTTGAACGACGTCGACTGACGTCGTCAGTTAAAATGGCTGCCGCCACGAAGGAATTTTCAATAAAACAAGGTAAAAAACTATTATTTCTTTGCTGAGAAAAAATATATTTCTTAGCTGACGTTATATCAGAAGTGTTCCTGAGCTTAACAGTTCCTAAATCAATTCACGAAATGGTCAAATCTGCTGGATTTAAATTGTTTCGGTTTGACATTTTCCAAACAGCCTCGGGTGCGCTACGAAAATAAATTAAAAAATCGAATTTTATCTCAAATGTTTCATCTAGGCCAACAGTCAGTAAATTAGAGCCATATAATTACACACTGGTAGCAGAAAAAATATCCACCGAGTGGTTTCTGAGCTATTTATCTGATAGCCTGGACCTCGCCAGGCTAAACTAACAAAACTCCGCCTTCTGTTCTCTGATTGGTCCGGTCAAAAATCTACCGGAGAAATCGTTTTCTATGGGAGAAGTCCCAGACCCTAGTACAAAGCGAAGTGAAGGACAAGGGTCTGGTTTTAACCAGGCTAGAGTGTTCCAGGATGTTCGTCAATAGTCTGTGATCAACTGTATCAAATGCCTTGGACAGGTCTATAAATAGAGCAACACAGAATTGTTTGCAGTCCAGGGCATGTATGATGTCATTTAATACTTTGAGAACTGTAGTGACAGTGCTGTGCTGTTTTCTGAATCCTGACTGGAATTGTGATAGAATATGGTTTGATTGTAGGAAATCAGTTAGCTGATCACAGACAAGTCTTTCGAACAGTTTGGCAAGAATGCATAATTTAGAAATTGGTCTGTAGTTGTTGACATTTGTTGGTTCACCCCCTTTTAGCAGAGGGAGAACAAAAGCTGATTTCCAGATTTTGGGTATTTTATTTGTGTTGAGACTGAGATTGAAAATATGGGAAAGAGGTTCAGCAATGAAATCTGCAGCTAGTTTTAGGAAAAGTGGTTCTATGTTGTCAGGTCCTGCTGCTTTGCGTGTGTCGAGAGTTTTTAGAGCATTTAGAACTTCAGCGGGAGATACTGATTCGAAGTCAAAGCGATTTGTGACCTGTTTGTCCAGCACGTGTGGAGCTGGGGGTAGATTTGCATCAGTTTGGTCAGCAGATAACATTTCAGGATGTGTAGATTCAAACGGAGCCAGAGGATATAAAGTGTTCATTATGATGATTTGTCTGACAGAATACCTGTGCTGGTCATGATGGAGCTGGGTAAATCAGTGGCTGTTGTCTGACCAGAATTTGATTTTACTGTTTGCCAAAACCTTTTTGGATCATTTAGATTTTTGGTGGATTCGTCCAGGTAGTAATTTTATTATGCATTTCTAATTTTACAGATGAAACAGTAAAAACAAAGCATAAGAGTTTATGGTAAATAATAAAACAAGTAACACACAAGCTGCTCTGATTAAAAGCTGCAGTGTGCTATGATCATGTGCTAAGATAAGCTATTTCCACAATTTTGAGTTTAGTTTGGAAGGCACTGAGGCTGCTGGTGCCCCACACCCAAACATGTTAGAAAAAAATCAAAGCGCTGCATGCTGAGACAGAAAGCTGGGATGTAGGGGACAATTTTTGCCTTTATATGAAACTGAGCCCTTCGGGTTTTGTATGGGATGAAATGGATTTTAGTTTGAAATTTAAAACTCACAACGCAAGAACAGAATAAATGTAATTTCACATGTCATCATGGTGGCACAGTGGCACAGTTGGTAGAGCTGACGCCTCTCAGCGAGAAGGTCACCGGTTCAAATCCTGGCCTGGAACCTTTCTGGGTGAAGTTTGCATGTTCTCTCCGTGCATGTATGGGTTTTCTCTGGGTACTCCAGTTTCCTCCCACAGACCAAAAACATGCATGTTAGGCTGATTGGTAACTCTAAATTGTCCAGATGTGAGTGAGAGAGTGAATGGTTGTTTGTCTCTGTGTGTCCATGTGATGGACTTGTGACCTGTCCAGGCTGTCCCCCACCTCTCACACAGTGTGATAGCTGGATATGGGCACCAGTGACCCCCACAACTTTTTATTTTCACAACCTGAGCGGCTGAGCCATTCAAAGAACTATCTATCCACAGAACTTAAAAAGATCTGCACTATCCATTTAAAGAGCAGTGTGTGTTTGAGTTTGAGATTAATGCCATTTTTCAGAGCCCTCTGTGTTTAAAAGATGCCTTGGTTTCATTGTTATTCATTTTTCCTCTGAGGGCCAAGTGATGTGCAGCCGAGACATCCTGCTGAGTCATGCTGCACTTCACTTGCAACAAATGATGACAAATCAAAAAGGATGACCCACAAAGGTTATGACGATAATAACTAAACAAGTACCAAACACAGATGAGAATGTTTAGATTCAGGCTTTATTCAGTTTCTGTGTCATAAATACAATTAACATTTAGCACAGCAGTAAGTTGTAAAGGAGATATGCTGCCTCAGTGAAATACTATTGATCCGAGCCGGTGAGCCTTTTCTCCTCCGTGTTATTTTTTATTTATTTTACCACCACATTCTCCTCTGGAAAAATATTTGTCCTCTAATTCAAAAGATCTGCACAATCTTTCTGTCAGAGATAATCAGTGAGTTCCAGGTGCTGGGAGGAATTTAATTAAGAACTATCCTAAAACCCCTTTATCCAGTTACTGAACAACCTACACATTTTCCTGTCGTAGAAAATGAGCAAGCCAACAGCAGTAATAAAGTGTATAAAAAGAGTGAACATGTCTTGGTGTTCCTGCTCTGACAGTATCATCTCCATCTTCCACCACCTTGACCATCTTTGACCATGTAGCAAAGGAAACAGGTCGAGGAGAGAAATCTACATCCCTTTCCCCCCCGCAACACTCTAGCTCCACCTGGAGGACTCCAAGTTGACCCCAAGACATTCCCAGGTGAGAGAATATAACAGGCCTACTCCCTCTGACCAGTTCTGGGTCTGTCCCAAGACCTCTTACAAGTGGGACATGGAAGCGGACATGCCCGAAAAACATCCAAAATGGGATATCCATGGAATCCTAATCAGACGCCTGCTCACCTCAAGTGGACTGCAACTACTGTATACAGGTATGGTAAATGGACTGCACTAATAGAGCAGTTCTATCATATCAAGACATTAAAAGCACAAATCAGAGCTCCTCTGATCTCGGCTTAGCCCAGCCATCCAAAGGGAGCTCATTTCAGCCACTTTTATCCAAGATCTCTTTCTTAAGATCATAGGTGAGGGTTGAAATGTTGATAGACCAGTCACTTAAGAGCTTTGCCTTTTTATTAAACTCTTTCTTCACCACTATCAACCGAAGCAACGCTCTCATCATTACTGAGGATGAAGCCCCAATCCGTTGATCCCTCTCTCACTCCATCCTACTATCACTCATGAACAAGATTCATTCAACATTTATTTAGGCAGGTTAATCTCATTGAGCCTCGAGGACTCATTTACAAGAGGGACCTCTCTACAAACTAAAGAATGATGACAACAGCAACAGTAGAATTTCCTTAAACAATCAACAATAGACAAACATAAGAGAGAAATACAGATTTTTTCAAACAAGTTAAAACAAAAATATCAAATTAGCAAAACAGACAGATTATTAGGCAGATGTAGAAAATCAAAAACAGGAACATGTCAGCATTGGTTTTTGCCAGGATTCCAACTGATTCTTAAATCCATTTAGAGAAGGCCGAGAGCTTCAGATCTTTTATAAGATATTCCATGAAGCGGGAGCGGAGTAGGAGAAGGCCCTTTTGCCAAGTTCAGTCCTCACTGATGGAACACTGCAGGTAATCATGTCCTGAGAGCGCACGCTGTAGCTGCACTCACGCAAAGACACGTAGGAGGAGATGTATGAATTAAGGCAGCAAAGATGCTCAGATTCAAAAAAGTTCAAGACAAAAAACAACTGGATTTTATTTGTAACAGAAGATATTGGTTCTCATCTGATAAGCTTTCTCAATTTAAAGACGCTGGTGAAGATTCTCAGTCATCCAAAACTCCTCCTCAGGTAGACCCAGAGCGGGCATTTGTATGGAGCTTGTGTGACTCCTTTTGAGACTGGTTCATCTCCATACATTCCACCCGTTTCCGGTTGAGAACCATGGTCCCAGACCGAGGAGATGACTTTATGCCTGTCGCTTCACACGCTGCTGTGAATCCGGAAAGTCATGGCCCGAGCCACTCCCTAAAACCAGTTTATGCAAGTAATCAGGATGGGCAATATATATTCAGACTATATTCTGATGCATGCTCAATAATCCAAGTAGAAAAATCTAAACTAACTTTTTTAGATATATTCAGACAGTAAAAATCCAACTTGTTTTGGACTTTAAAAATCCCCCCCCACCCACACACTTTTATTCTTGAGATTTTGCAGACACTATATTATCATATAAGTGCACTCCAGCATATGTTATCCAGGTTGATGTGTAAATATAAAGCTAAAAGAACAACTATCGCTGCCTTGTGTGTTTTTTTATTAATCCAAATTTTGACAATACTGTACAGTAGTACAAAAATATAATACAGAACATAGAGTCTACACACACACAAAAAAAGCAACAATTAAACAAAGATAAATGTAACAATACAATAAACAATATCATACATAGGGGTCTGATTATGAGACATAGAATTTTGTAAAAATAGTTCTTGTTTTTCTAAGCTTCTGATTATTTAAAGTAAGCTTTTCAATAGATGCAATGTTTTTAAGTCATTTTCTTCAAAATTATTCCATGAGGGGCTTTTTTCACTCCATTTCATCTTGTGGACATAATATTTAGCTAAAATTACAATAAAATTAACTAAATACAGTATATCTCTTCTGAAGAGAAGGATGAATTGTTGAAAATGAGCAAGATTTGTAATTTAGACAAAACAATATTTTTTTCTAACTTTTGTTGTCAGGAAACATTGTACATCTGACCAAAATAATACAACATGAGGAAATTCTACAAACAAGTGTTCAATACTTTCACCTTCATTCTGACAAAAAGAGCAGCTAACACAAGAAAAGAATCGACAAATATTATCTTTAACTGGGTAATATCCGTGTACAACTTTGAATAAAAATGATTTGACCTTATTGTTGAGTATATATTTATGAGGTAACAAAAAAAATTCGTTCCATATTTTTGTATACAGTATAGTATTATATTGTGGCTTCAACTTCCAGCTTATGATTATCTCTCTATAGTTTATTTAAATGTTGCAGCTCAGATTTATTTATATAGCACTTTTCACATGAAATGACTCAAGATGCCTAACAAAGCAGAGAAAAATAGGTCAATTCATCCATCCATTATCTTTTATCATATTTTTGAACACTGCCTTGTGTTTTTGGCTCCAGAGTCTGCGCACAAGGGATGTAGAATAAGTCCCGCCCATAGAAGGTGCGCTCCGGAGCAGCAGGGGGCGCTACTGAACACATACCGGCTACTGCTGCAACACGAAGAAGGGGGATAAAACAAGATTCTGCTTTCTCCAGGAGGACAGGTGATGCCATCTAAAGAAAAGAAAGAGTGGCAAGACTCTCATAAAAGTTTACAACTGTTTGTTCTATGAGACAGGTAAGCCGTGATAACTTCAACTGAACGGCACATTTGAGCGGTTGTAGCTCGTGCTAGCTAGTTGATGAACATCACGCTAACGTTTCGAGGGCACTAGTTATTGGTTTATAGATTAATTAAATCACCGACATTCGGTATATAAATAGTTCAAGCATCGTGTACAAGTAAATATTTTGCCAGCAGCCTTTCTGCGCAAGATGTTTATCTTCTTTCGGCTTTTTCCTTTTCAGGGGTCTCCACATCGAGTCATCCTCCTTCACCTCTGTCTTCACTCCAACTACCTTCATGTCCTCTAACTGCATCCATATACTGTATCTCCTCTTTGGCCTCCCTCTGTGTCTTTTTCCTGGCAGCCGCATTTCTACCAATATACCCACTGTCCCTCCTCTGGACATGTCCAAACCATCTCAGTCTGGCCTCCCTAACTTTATCTCCCAGTTGTTCAACATGTGCTGTACCTCTGATGATCTCATTCCTGATCTTATCCATCCTTGTCACTCCTAAGGAGAACCTCAACATCTTCATTTCTGCTACTTCCAGTTCTTTCTCCTGTCTTTTTGTCCATGTCTCTGTCTCCAGACCATACAACATAGCTGGTCTCACCACTGTCTTGTAAACTTTTCCTTTGACCTTTGCTGACACCTTTTTGTCACAAATCACTCCTGAAACTTTTCTCCATCCACTCCATCCTGCCTCGACTCTTTTTCACTTCTTTACCACATTCCCCATTTTCCTCAACAGTGGACCCCAAGTACTTGAAGTCTTGCACCTTTGTGACCTCTGACCCTTGTAGCCTCACTGTTCCACTGGCCTCCCACTCATTCCCACACATGTACTCTGTCTTACTACGGCTGACTTTCATTCCTCTTCTTTCAAGTGCATACCTCCACCTCTCCAAGTTCTCTTCCACCTGTTCCCTGTTCTCACCACATATCACAATGTCATCTGCAAACATCATAGTCCATGGGGATTCCTGCCTGACCTCATCTGTTAGTCGGTCCATCACCAGAGCAAACAAGAAGGGGCTCAGAGCCGATCCTTGATGCACTCCCACCTCCACCTTGAAGCTATCTGTCACTCCTACAGCACATCTCACCACTGTCCTGCTGTCCTCATACATGTCCTGTACCTGTCTAGTCTAACATACTTTTCTGCCACTCCAGATTTCCTCATGCAATACCACACCTCCTCTCTTGGGACCCTGTCATATGCTTTTTCTAAATCCACAAACACCCATGTTTATATGCGTCGCATATATGTGACGCATGTTTATATGTTAGACGCTAACGTTAGCTGCTAACGTCTGTATGCTGACAACCGGTGCGTACTGAAGGATTTGATTTCCCTCGTCTATTTTATCCCACTTTGTACTTCTGAATAATACGTTTCATTTGACACAACAGGGGGCCTCGAAAGGGAAGTTGTGACGAGATGGCGACGATGGCGTGGGACGAAGAGCAGGCCTACGAGGAGCTGCTGTACTGGGACAGTTTGATCCAGCAGGGCTGCCATCTCGTTCCTGGGGACGAGTCCAGGTACTCTATACTAAAAGCGTGCACAGTGTTTTTCTTCATGCCTGACTCTAAACGATAAGTAGTGAAAAGCAAGCATACTCTTTATCTTGCACCTTGTCATGTGGACATGCATTGCATTTTATGGAAGTCCATACAAGAAGGAAGTACTAATTTGCTTCATAAGCTCAAAGTTTCTACATGCATCTCATTAGTGAAGATAACATACTATTTATTGCTTTATTTGTAAATGAAACAATGCTAGAATGCAAATAGTGGTGGGGGAGGGAGGGTCTGGGATCCTCCCCCAGAAAATTTTGAATTTTCATTCATTCAATCTTTATTTATACAGGTTAGTCTCATTGAGTCACGAGGACTCATTTACAAGAGAGACTTATTTTAAACAAAAAAACAAATGAGGTACGGTACACACAACATGCCTAGTCTGTATAGTTTACCCAAAATTCACAAACAAGGTGTACCTTTAAGACCGATTATTAGCATGATTAACTCGGTCACTTACTTTTCCAAATACTGTATCTGGTGTCTGTACTCATCCCTTTAGTTGGCAGCTCAGAACATCACATACAGAACACCATGGATTTTGTGGATAAGGTGAGGGATGTCATCATGGAGACTGATGAAACAATGGTCTCTTTTGATGTCACATCACTCTTTACGTGCATTCCTGTTGATGAGGCAGTAGAGGTGGTCTGTTTAAGGTTAAAATCAGACACCACTCTAAGCAGCAGGACCACACTTTCCACAGAGCAACTGTGTCAACTCACTGTGCCTGCAGTCAACCTACTTCACATATGGGGAGCAATATTATAGGCAGAAACATGGGTGTGCTATGGGGTCTCCAGTTTCTCCTATTGTTGCCAACCTGTACCGGTACATGGAGGAGGTAGAAAAGAGAGCATTGACGTCCTTTTCAGGGATACCACAGAGTCATTGGTTCAGGTATGTTGACGACACCTGGGTTAAAATTAAATCTCAGGAAGTCCAACATTTTACTGATCACATCAACTCTGTGGATAAATATACTGTATCAAGTTCACACAAGAAGATGTAAATAATGGCAGGTTGGCTTTCTTGAACTGTGAGGTCTCAGTTTCTGATAGAGGATATTTGCAAACTGAGGTGTACCGTCAACCCACCCACCCAGACCAGTATTTGCAGTTTGACTCCCATCCCCTCTGCTCTTCTCCCTGTACACCAACTGTTGCACCTCCAACCATGACTCCGTAAAACTTATTAAGTTTGCGGACGACACCACCCTCATCGGGCTCATCTCGGATGATGATGAGTCTGCGTACAGGAGAGAGGTGGGCCGGCTGGTGACCTGGTGCAGCAACAACAACCTGGAGCTCAACGCCCAGAAGACAGTGGAGATGATTGTGGACTTTGTTTATGTTTATGTTTATTAAATTTGTTCATTTTTTTACAAAAGAAACAATACAAGGCAATCTCATAATGATAGTGTACAAAATGTAAAAAAATGAAAGGTGGCAGAAAGAAGAATAAATCTTATTATATCTGCCCCTTATCTCCAACAATCAGATTAAACAACAGTAGTCAAACCATGTAAACAATAATAATCTTCAACCAACTTTTTCCAACAATCAGGTTAAATAATAATATTCTTCAACCAACAGTACAAAATGACTAACTCTTTCTAGTTTTCTAACTAATACTAATACAGTACAAAATGACTAACACTTTCTAATTTTCTAACTAATACAATACACATTACGTTATTTCACATATATTTTTTTAACATATTTGTTTTGATCTTTTTTTAAATGTAAACATTGACTTGGCATTTTTAACTACATTCTCCAAGCCATTCCATAATGGAACTTCAGGAAAGACAGAGCCCCTTTGCCCCCCATCACCTTTAACAACACCCCCATCATCATTGGGGACTGCTACCGGTTCCTCGGCACCACCATCACCCAGGACCTCAAGTGGGAGCCAACCATCAGCTCCCTCATCAAAAAGGCTCAGCAGAGGATGTACTTCCTGCGACAGCTGAGGAAGGCCAAGCTGCCGGCCAAGCTGATGGTGCAGTTCTACACGGCCATCATCGAGTCCATTCTCAGCGCGTCCATCACAGTGTGGTACGCCGGGGCCACTGTCAGGGACAGACACAGACTGCAGCGCATTGTGCGCTCTGCTGAGAAGGTAATCGGCTGTAGTCTCCCATCTCTCCATGACCTGTACGTCTCCAGGACTGTGAGGCGAGCAGGTCGGATCACAGCTGACCCTTCTCACCCTGCATACGGTCTGTTCGAACCACTCCCCTCAGGCAGGAGGCTTCGGTCAATTGGGACCAGAACCTCCCGCCATAAAAACAGTTTCTTCCCCTCTGCTGTCAGACTTTTGAACACTCATAACAGGGTGTCCGCGGGGTCTTGAAAGTTATTAAAAGTTGATAAATCAATTTTGGGAAAATTAAGGGTCTTGAAAAGTATTAAAAAGTCTTGAAAGCGATTTGATGAGGTATTATTTTTTTTGCTGTTATTCTAGCTTTAAATAATTTGACAGCAAAAAGTATGTATGACTAATATTTGTTTTCCTCACCGCGGAGGATTCGGAAACTGCTTCGCACAAATTTAGAGTGTCAGGTTACAACAGCCTTTACGGCTAGGCCTATCTTGTGCGCATGCGCGGCTGCTTTATCTCCAAGTTGAGTCTGTGTGTTCGAGTAAGTTGCCGCGAGACCGTGAGAACAATGGGTAAATGCAAGTTTTCGGACTCCTGGTTGGAGATGCCTGATTTTCAAGAATGGCTGAGGCCTGTCGCCGAGAATAACCGCAAGGCTTATTGTACGTTTTGTAAAAAAACAAAAAAGATGAGCGTAGCCTCAATGGGCATAAACGCTGAAGCTGAGTTAGAAGAGCTGAAAAAAAAAGAGAAAAGTTCTACAAGAGGTGTGCGATTCTCTGCAAAAAGATGCAGATCAGTTGGCAGAGGGAAAGTCAGTTTCTTTAATGGCCCAACTGATCACCAAGTCCAAAGTCTTGAGAAGGAGACATAAAGAAAAACTCAGTGAGCTGGTGCAAACTCAAGAGTTGCTGGAATGCAAAGCAACTGCACTGAGGCACATGTAATGATTACTGTGTTTATTTCTTATTCGCCATTGTTCAACCAAGTTACTTTAAAATAGCTACGAGTCTTGTTGTAACCTAAGCTATATTTTCTTAAACCTAGTCGTGGTTCAGTTTCTTCTTTTGAACTTTTTTCTTTCCACTGTATCTCAGTTCTGTTGTAGGTTTGAGATTCACGGATTTAATTGAAAACAACAGCAGTTTTGTAAATCAAAGATTGTTGCTTAATAAAACAAAGTGACGATAAGGTCTTGAATTTATTTTGGAAGGTCTTTAAAAAGTCTTGAAAAGGTATTGAAATTAACTTCATTATTCCTGCATATACCCTGTCATAACTTGCCTTGGTCGCTGTATTTTGTATTTTGATTGGGAATCACTGTATCACTGTATCACTGTATTTTGATTGCACCACTCTAATTGCACTGTTTCTTAGTAGGTTTTGTTCACTGAATATTGTATTGATTGTATTGATGTTTTATGGTTTATGTTTTTTATGTTTTATGTTTCTATATTTTATGCACCGTTATGCCGAAGCAAATTCCTAGTCTGTGAATCCTGTTAATTGACAATGGCGATATTAAACAGAATCTGAATCTGAATCACCCTCTGGAGCACAAGTTAGGAGTCATCAGGACTCTGTACCACAGAGCAGACAGCGTCTCCACTAACTCAGGAGCCAGACAGAAGGAGAAATCACACACAAAACAGGCTCTAGAGAAATGTGGATATCCTAACTGGGCCTTCCTGAAAGCAGAGAAGAAACCCAAACAGGACTCCAGCCAGCCATCAGGTGAAAAGAAGGAACCCAGACCAGTGGTCGTTCCGTATGTTGCGGGAGTTTCAGAGAAACTGAGACGTTTATTTTCTAAACACAACGTCCCAGTGGCTTTTAAACCCCAAAATACATTACGGCAAAGACTGGTTCATCCCAAAGATCCAGTCCCCCGGCAAAAACAGAGTAATATTGTGTATGCTGTTCAGTGTCAGGAGGGCACTCTCCGCTCTTCCAACACCCATCTTCTTCTCACTCCCAGGTCTCGGTCTTGCACAATGGGAGACCGGGCTTTCTCCTGCGCTGCCCCTCGGCTGTGGAACGCCCTGCCCTCATATCTGAGGGCCCCACAGACCGTGACATGTTTTAAAAAAGGTCTTAAAACCTTTCTTTTTATCCAGTTTTTTAAATAATTAATTGTGCTTTTGTTTTTTATTGCACCCAGTTTTTTGAGTATTTTATCTGCATTTTGTGAATTTTAAGTTTTTGATGCAATCATCTGTGAGGCTCCATCCTCTTGGTTGTTCCTCTTCTTTGTTGCATTTATGGTTGATTTTTATCTTGATTTTATTTTTCATTGTAGCACTTTGAGATCTGTTTGATGTAAAGTGCGTTATAAATAAAAGTTATTATTATTATTATTATTATATCGGGGAAACTAAACAGCCACTGGCCAAAAGGATGGCCCAGCACAGAAGATCAACATCATCAGATCAGGACTCTGCAGTCTACACTCATCTCCAGGCCAGCTGTCACTCTTTCAGGGATGAAGATGTCAAAAAGTCAAAGTTTCTTTATTTGTCATTTGCATCACGTGGTGGAACGAAATTGTGTACACAGGGTCCCAGTTACATCCAACAAAAGTATAAAATGTAAAAGAAAAACAGTATGGTAATAAGATCTAAGATATGAACTAAGAGAAATGCTAAAGAAATTAGGGGATGGGAATTCAGATGGATTTTGCGATGAAGTCTCCACTCAAATGTTAAAATTACATTAGTAATAAACAACTTAAAACAAGTAACATCAAAGAGTTATTATGTACATGTATTTATATATTCTCACCCTCACCCGATCTATCCAAAACAAAAGGCTTAAAAAATAAATTAAATTAATACCACAAGGTATGCAGTGACCGGGGATCGAACCTGGGTATTTCGGGTCGCAAGCCGGGCCCCCTGCCTCTGCACCATCTTGGCATTTATCCATCCAAACGTATCATACACGCACACTTATCCCTATACGTAGTGGGTTCGCGAGGGCTGCTGCTATTGTGTGGATTCATTCGGGGACCAAAGCAGTCACTGCTTCATACGTCATCACTTACGTAACTTACTCTGCTGTAAAGCACGCTTCGTAGCAGTGGTTCAAAGAGAACGCAACTTCGAGTTCAGAGCAAGGATCGGAGCTTCGGCTTCAGATTTACATCACTACAAACAACCATCAGGGTGCTAACGAGCAGTTGTTAGACTAATGGTTGAGGGGTGGTGCAGAGGTTAGAGAAGATGGGCTTGTGATTGGAAAGTCACAGGTTCAACTCCTCGGACTGACAACATCAAAATGTGGGTGGAAAAGGTGAAACACCCCCACCTGCCTCCACCCTCATTTGCCCCACTCTGGGCCCTTGAGCAACGCCCTTAACCCCCACCATCTACTCTCAAAAACAGGCCTCTCTTGAAAATGAGTTCTCGTGACTCATTGAGTCTACATGTAGGACCAGACTTTGTTTGATTTTTCTACCTGGATTATTGAGCATGCATCGGAATAACCTCGTTTTAACATTCTGTCTATTCAGATATGAGGAGTTGCGTCATTGGTACAACTGCCTGTTTTACGAGGAGGAGCTGAGGCAATACCATGACTACATCGCTTCTTGTGAAAATATGGAGGGTCACCAGCAAAATAAGGTTTTTATTTCACCTTTTTCTTAATGTTTGGGTTTTGTAATCTTCAGTGCTGTGCAGGTGTTGAACAGCCATTCCTTTGACATCATAATGTTTACCGGTAGTAATCATTCAAAGTGGCCTTGGCCAGCAGTGCATTTTAATTTTTAGGTTACTTTACTCACATTAAGCACAACAGGAAAAGCTCCGATCTTTATTGGGAAACAAACATTTAACTTGTTTAATAAATGTAGCTTGGAGGGACCCCTTCTCTTTATGATTGATAACAAATGTGATTTATGCAGAAGTAAATTTGTGTATTTGATTGTAAAAAAAAAATTGAAATGTAAAAAATTAAATGTGTAGGAGGAAAATCAGTCAAATGGTTTAACAAAAAAAAAATTTGCTTACAGGAGACTGCACAGCTGTCTGAAGAAGATTTGAAAAAAGTGAGTTTATCCCATTTGTATATACCTCAAAGTTTCCCAGCATCAGACATCTGGCTGTTAGCTGGTCAAACATTTGTTCAGTGGGTGGCCATCTAAATTAATATTTTCTGTGTTTTTCTTATTTTCCTGACGTGTCCTTCCATCTTTGTCTCTGTTAACCAAAGTAAAGGAAGTCCAGAGTAAAAACAAGAAGAGTTATTTTTTGTAAGTTCTGCTGACTGAAGAAAAGAGAAAGCGGTTAAAGAAAAACAAGTTGATAAATAACTTTGTACCTTTTAGAAGAATTGCTCCATGTTACATGCACTGGGCATGTAATTTATTTAAGTCAGAGGAATGAGATGTTTAAAGGTTTTGAGCAGAAGCATGAGTTGTTTAAAGGTTGTGGGAGGCTGATTGACTGCAGCTGTTGCTCATTAAAGCATGCTGTAGGTGGGGTGGTTGCTCCCTCTATAGCCCCTTTCATAAGTCAAATCCGCGCAATTGTCGCACAGACCAGTCCGGCTTTAATCCTCCCCGGGTCATTCATAAGACCACAGTTGAAGGCGGGCAGGTCCCGCTCACATAAACGTGTTCATAAATGAAGCTGCAGCGCGGCTGCAAAAGAGGCGTGGAGCAGAACTCAGTTGAGCATGAACTGGACCGCGACGTATTTATTGTGGGACAAACGTCAGACGTTTACAAGTTGTCGTTTTGTGTCATTTTTAATATTTCCTCTGTAATAAATTACTGTCTCCCTCCAGCGCGCGCGCACACACAGCTCCTCCGCTGCTGAGGTTGCAAAGCTATATATGTTAGTGTTACTGAGTTTAATTTCTGTTAATAACTGATTACAAATCAGCGCATTTTACATGGGCGTAGCCAGGATTTTCTAAGGGGCGATTCCTTAAATGCAAAACTGGAACTACAAAATGCAACATACCTGGTGGTCCAGTGGTTAGAGCGTTGGGTTTCCGTTCTAACTCTTTTCTTGACCCGGGTTCGAATCTCACTCGGGACGACTTATTTTACGTTTGTCTTTTATTGGAGAAAAAAAAAAGAAGGAGTTTGTGTTAACCACAGGCATAACACAAACTTCTTCTTTTTTTCTCCAATAAAAGACAAACGTAAAATTCATTCATTCAACCTTTATTTATACAGGCTAGCCTCGTTGAGTCACGGGGACTCATTTACAAGAGGGACCTGTCTCACTCACACCAAACAACCATCCACTCTCACACTCACACCTAGGGTCAATTAATGCCCCTTTTCCACCGGTCGGCTCGGGTCGGATGTTACGTCATATATGCGTCGCAGAGACCCCCTTTCATCCTTTCCCACCGGATATTCCGTGCTGCGCCGCGCCAGATTTCTTGAGATTTTTGGGCTGGTTTCAGAGGGGTACTGAGGCGAGCTCACCCGCTCCGGAAGGAGGGAGGAGGAGACTCGAGCTGTTTTCACGGAAGCGAGGGAAGCGATCACGGCAGGACTTTACATGAATAACACGGTAAAAACAATTATTTGTTTTTAAATTTATAGCAAAGATGGGTCTTCAGCTGAACGTGTCCTTAATAAAATCACGTATTGCTCAAAACTGCAGGATTTTAAAAAGTAGGTTCGCCACGAGCAACGCGCGGCGCGCGGGCGGCTTTATGTCTTTAAATGTAGCTCAATGAACAGATATAAAATATATTTCATAGCTGACTTTATAGTACGAGGGTTCCTGAGCTCAACCACGCTTTAATATTGTCACGTAGTGGTCAAATCTGCTGCATTTAAAGTAGTTTCGCTTTGACTTCTTCCAAACCTGTGCTTGCACAACGAAAATAAATTATAAAAATTCGAATTTTATTTCAAATAACTCCAACAGGATACATTTAGTATATGAACATGTTGTGATCACACTATATTTTTTTGAAAAATATCAGCTATGTGGTTTTTGATATAATTGATGATATGTGATACAAAGTACAAGGGAGAAAAATAATGGAGGTAGCTTGACACATTTATGTCTATAAAACATTGAATTTTATTTCAAATAACTCCAACAGGATACATTTAGTATATGAACATGTTGTGATCACACTATATTTTTTTGAAAAATATCAGCTATGTGGTTTTTGATAGAATTGATAATATGTGATACAAAGTACAAGGGAGAAAATTAATGGAGGTAGCTTGACACATTTATGTCTATAAAACATTGAATTTTATTTCAAATAACTCCAACAGGATACAGTCAGTATATGAACATGTTGTGATCACACTGTGTTGTTTAAAAAAAAAAAAACAGTTTCTGGACTAAATTAATCACATTTTTCTTTTACAGTCAACAGAAGAAAATCACCAGAATTCAACAACCTGTGTCATCTTCTGGAGGAAGACGTGAGACACCAGATGGAAATTTGTTACTTCTGTTTGTCACTTCAAACTTTTCCTATTAAACGTTATATTTTCTTAAGTGGTGTCCTCGAACATTCAATTTCCTAAACTTATTTTATAATGTGAAGTGTGTATTGTGTTTAAATCCATACTGGAAGTTAAGAGAACTTTCCATTTGCATTTGACCTTTAAAGAATCATAAGATAAAGATTATTAGAATCTGCTCAACTGTTATTACGTTATAAATTATTTGGTTCTAGGATGAAGTCATACAAAAAAAGTCAAAAATTAAAAGTGGCCAAAGTCCTTTGGACAGTTTAAAGTTAAATAATTCACAGACCATCCATCTACCCATCTACCATCTACCACCCAGCAGCAACTTTACCAGGGAGACACTGGCAGTTTCAAAGATCACAGTGTGATGTGAAGCAGCTCAGACAAATATGGTTTTGCAACTTTATCAAGCACCTTGTGCATAACTAAATAATAAAATATGTTTTAATACATCTTTATTGTAAAAATACTAAATTGGAAAATACATGGGTTTAAAGAAGGCAACAAGGTAGGATTATGAATTGGGTTTAAAGATTACAGCTCATGAGGTACTCATTATAGCATGACATCTCTTTCACAACATTCTGTCAAAGCCTTTATTGTGTTCTTCTTCTAGTGGTGGCTAGTACTGTAGTAAATAGCTTGAGGGAACACTACTGCCACCATGTGGTAAGACGAGTAGGATTCTGGACCCCGCCCACAGAAGGGGTACAAAAAAGCTGTGGAAACAGAACTTAGATGTGACCCGACCCGAACTGAGCCGATCTGAGCCGATCCAACCCTAGCCGAGCGGTGGAAAAGAGGCATTAGAGTCACCAATCAGCCTAACAAGCATGTTTTTTGGTCTGTGGGAGGAAACCGGAGTACCCGGAGGAAACCCACGCATGCACGGGGAGAACATGCAAACTCCACCCAGAAAGGCCCCGGACCGGGATTTGAACC